>CAUYQG010027783.1:0-29184 GCA_963574415.1 Tarsius wallacei | reverse complement strand
GCTACCACGCCTGGCTAATTTTTTTGATTTATTGTAGAGATGAGGTCTTGCCAAGTTGCCCACGTGGGTCTCGAACCTGCGGGCTCAGGCAATTCACTCACCTCGGCATCCCAAAGCGTGGGATTACAGGCTGAGTCACCGAGCCCGGCCTGTCTTTCTCTCTTATGGAGAAGAAACAGGTAGCCTTCTGCAGACCTAATAAAAATATTTATTTTGACGAAAGGGAGGGTAAGGTGTTGTTACATGCACCCGGGGAACTGGAGGTCTCCCTGGCAGAGGGTGCATGTTGCTCTTTGAGAGGTGAGCTCTTGGTGGGAGTTTTGATGATAATCGGAGGACAAACTGTCATTGGGACCAGCTGTCGCAGGGGCTGGGAGGCACTGAGTCCCTTAGGGGAGGCCTGAGGGCTAACCTTGGGAGGAAGCTTCAGCTCCACCTTGGTGGTCTTCATGTAGGAGGCTGACTGAGACTTCATCTGAGGCTGGTCCCACAAAGAGGCAGGCTCCTCTTTGGGTGACAAGGAGGGGAAGGTTTGAGGGGTGGAGTGGGAGGCTGGGGTGGGGGCAGCCAGGGTGGGCTGGGGGTGGAGCATCGTCCTCAGGTTGCACTCACAGAGGCAGGGCCCAGGGAGAGGGGGCAGGGAGAAATAGGCATCTTCCCACCACAGGGCCTGCTCTCTGGAGGACTTGGGCCAGGCCACCAGCCCCCACACTGACTCCTGCCTGGGCACTGGGAGAAGTGTCTTGTTCCTGAGCAAAGGGAGGAGGGAGACAGAGACAAAAGGCAGTGACTAAGGATTTGAGAGAGACAGAGGCAGAGAGTAGATCAGGGCACCAGGATAGGGCAGCAAATGAGACAGAAAGCAAGGACGATGCCCTGCCACACACACCCTGTTTCTTCCTCCTCCTCCTCTTCCTCCTCTTTGCCCCAGGTGTCCTCCACTGATGGGATCTTGCACACAGGTTTGGAGATGGAGTTCACTCTCTTTTCCTCTTAAAGAAAAAAAGAGCAAGAGAAGGGGGAAACCTCAGACCAGGAAGGGGGAACCAGGATTGAGAGCCGATCCTGGGTTTGGGGGAGAAGTCAGAAATCCCCCATCTCTTCCCTTATCTGCCAGCTAATTCTTGTCCCTATTCCAGACTGTTTGAATGCTGTTCCCACCACCCAGAATACTTTGCCAGGCCCCTGTCAGCCTGATAAAAGTTCCACCAGTTATGCAAGCCCGCTCAAATCTTTTTTTTTTTTTTGAGTTGAAGTCTCACTCTGTCACCCAGACTGGAGTGCAGTGGCTGCTCCCAGCCACTGCAACCTCGACCTGCTGGGCTCCGGGGATCCTTCAACCTCAGCCTTCCAAGTAGCCGGAACTACAGGTGCGCGCTACCATGTCTGGCTAATTTTTGATTTATTGTAGAGATGAAGTCTCGCCAAGTTGCCCAGGTGGGTCTCAAACCCGCGGGCTCAGGCAATCCACTCACCTTGGCCTCCCAAAGCACTGGGATTACAGGCTGAGCCACTGAGCCCAGCCATCCGCTCAAATCTTAACCGTTCTTCACCTCGAAGCATTCTTTGTATGGGTCTCCTCAGCCCATCACTCCTGTCTGCCAGTTGTGACCACATGTTTGTACCTGGCATGTAAGGTATGTTGGTTGAAATCCCTAATGCACCACAGCGGGTTTTAACAATGCATTTCTGTCTCTCTGACTGGCATTTCCTTACAAATTGAGACTTGAAGTCATCTCTGATTGTGCCTGTCCTTGAGAGGGATCTCCAAATTCACTTGCCAAATGGATGAAAGGTCACAGGACCCACCGCATTCCATACTACCCTCTCTGGGGTGAGGGAAGGGGAGACAGGGCTGCGAGGGAAGAGGTGCCTGTCTGGGTCCTTCAAGATAAAAAAAAAAATGAGGTCAAAGATGCCAGCCACAACTCCAGATCCCATTGTGACATCACACTTGTGGGCCACACACCCGAGAAGGCATTGTGGCTTCACCAAACCTGGCCTGGGTGAACTCTCTGGAAGTTTGCTGCAGCCAGTTCTCACCCAGATTCTCTGTGCCACAAATGATCCCACAGAGCGAGCCCTCAGCTCATCGGAGGAACCCTTGCCTTCCATGAGGAATGAGACAGTTGTTTACTTTAAAATACTCATGATGATTACTAGCCTGGGCAACCCCACGAAATCTGGTCTCTACAAAACATTAAAAAAATTAGCCAGGTGTGGTGGCATGTGCCTGTAGTCCCAGCTACTTGGGAGGCTGAGGAGGAAGGATTGCCTGAGCCCAGGAGGTCAAGACTGCAGTGAACTGTGATTGTGCCATTGCACTCCAGCCTAGGAGACAGAGTGAGACGCTGACTGGAGAAAAAAAAAAAGCCTTGTGATAGTAGGCTCTGAGGAGGGTGGAGTAAGGCAGAGAATGGGCAGGAAGGGGCCTCCTTCATACACCATGAGGCTCCCAAACCCATGTCCAGGTCCTGGCAGCAGCTGCCGTGCAAAGCTTGAAGGGAGAAGACCCTTCATCTGAACATAACACACTTGGGGACCACTGGGTACTGGTTCTCTTACATTTCACACTAGAGCCTTCTGCCGCAAGTGCCCTTTAGAATCCCCAGACACTGTTTTCTATTTTCTCTTTTTTTCCTCAGTAAGGACTCCCTTTCCCCACTCCCCACAGTGTATCTCTCCCCACCCTGGGCAGCTGTCTTGTCCTGCTGGGCCCAGCTGAGGGTCCTTTCTCCTTCTCCACATTGATGGTGTTTCTGTTCAGAGATTGACAGGAAACTTACACACTAGCTGAATCCTACTTGATTTACAATGAGGGCACGTATCTGTAGGGTAGTATAGCCAGGATCCTGGGGTTGAAATGAATTTCTGAGCAAGTAAGCCAGAGCGGCTGCAGGAATCTCTTGGGCACCTCCATTGAGCAGGAGTCTCCAGTTGTGCTGGGGCACTTGCAGTGACAGAAGGCTCAGCACCTCACAAGGCTGCCCGCTCTGCCGTGTAATCATCCCAAACCACTAGAAGCATCTTCCTTCTCGGGAACCGCAACCTGGACTCCTGTTTTTATGTGGGGGGTGTGTGTGTGTGGATGAGCATTACTAAGCACACACAATTTTGGGAAAAAGAGGTTTTTGTTGTTGCTGTTATTGCCAAAAGCTCTGTACGCTGCTTTATTTATTTTTCAACCCACCTGAGTTAGTGGTCTCAGTGCAGCATCACAGAAAGTTTATCTGTCAAGAGATCTTTTGGCCTCTGGGGCTAGAGAGCCCCGGGCTTGAAGGAGAGGAGGGGAGAGGGGAGATTGAGGCCAGGAGGGAGGAGTAGCGTTCAGAGTAGCATGCAGGGGGAAGGGGAGGGAGGCCGGAGGAGGTTTGGCTGGTGTGAAAACAGTGTTGTTGAGAAAAAGACGAAAACCCAGTAGGCTTCCATTCACAGAAATGCCCAGAGAAAGACCTTTCCTTACTGGCAACCCTGGGCAAGTGACTCAAGCTCCCAGAGCCCAGTATTTTCATCTGGAAAGTGGGTATAACTGTAATACCCACCTCCTAGGCTTGTGGGGATTAAATGAGACAAATTGTGAAGTGGTGCCTGGCACATACTATGTACTTGTGCAATATAGCTATCGTATAGTATATGCAATACAATATTATATTACAAATAGCCCCAGTTCTCTCTCAGCTTCAGAATCTGGGCTCCCTTTCTGCCTCGGTTTAGAAAATCTGTTCCTCCCACGTGCGTAGCTCCTCTTCTCCCTGCAGCAGACAGCAGCCATCACTGGGTGGAGCAAGGCAGAGGCTCCCCTGGCCATTACTCAGGGTTTCCAGGGCCCTGGCAGGGACTCCCTCCTCTTTTCCAGGCGGTTCTAGGGACAGGAAGTGGGTATGTTTGGAGAGGGAGGGAGTCCCCCGCCCATTTTGCCACTGTCAGCATCCCAAAGAGGGCCTTGGGGCCTTCTCTCCTATGGGCACTGGGCCCCTGCCTCAGCCTCCTCTGTCCAAGCCCCACAGGGGTCCTGATGGCTAGGCAGTCAGGCAATCTAGCCAAGGCTCTTGCACACGTTTGCTGTGTGACTTTAGGCGTCTCTTCCCCTCTCGGGCCTCAGTGTGCTCCTGTGATAAGAGAAGATTTATATTTCCATGATTTAATGGTATAAGACTTTCAGGTGGGGAAAGAGGAGGAGAAGGTTAAAGAAACGAAGGATCCAGTAGAGGCCAGGCATTGGTCTTCAAGGGAAAGCATTTGGGGGATTATCCGAATAACATTGCTTACTCTCCCAGGTGATCGAGGAGACCCTGTGTGCTCCACTCCCGGCGGCTGAGAACACATCCACCCCTTTGCTTTTCGCCTCTGGCTCCAGCCCGGCCCCTTCCAGGGGCTTTAACCCTGTTTACAGAAATGGGAATTTGCATGATGAAAATAACCCCAGCCGGACTGTGATTTTACTGCGCTTGGCACGGGGCTCGGAAAAAGCGGCTGCATAGCCAATTACTGGAATTTTTAAACACAAATAATATTTTATGGGATCAGTGGGCTGGCGCGGGGCCGCCGCACCCGGCGCGGCTCCTCCGCCCACAAACAAGCTCCGATTGTGCGGCGGGCGAGCGCGCCGGCCCGGGGGCGGGGCGGGAGACCCAGCGGGCGGGGGTCCCGGCGCGGGCAGGTGCAGCGCGGGGTCGGGCCGCCCGGCCGGCAGGGAGCGTCGGCGAGCCGGGGCGGGCCGGGCCGGGGCGGGGCGCGCGGGGTGCCCGGCTCACCTGCAGCGCCGCGCCGGGAAGCGTTCGGCGCGAGGGCGCGCCCGGCGCTGGCTCCCCCGCCCGGCGGCGCCCGCCGGGCCTGGCCCGCGCCCGGCGCCCTTGGCACGGCCGCGGCCGCCGCGCCGCCTCCGGAAGGCCGGCTTCCCGGAACGGCCTGAGGGCGGCGCGGAGCCCGCGCCGAGGCCCCGGAGCCGCCCCTCGCCTTCCCTCTCCCTCCCGAGCCGCGCTGGCGCGCTGGCGGCAGACCCCGGGCCGCGCGCCCCGCTTGAGGGGCCCGTGCGGGTCGAGGGGCGCCGCTGGGGACCACCCTCTCGCTGGGGATCCCCACTCCCGCGCGCTCCGAGGCCGCCACGCCTGCCGGGGGCCCGGAGGCCGGCCGTCCAGCCTCCGGGGCCTCTCTTTCCACCCCCGGCCGGCTTCTCCTGCCGCGCGCCCCGCCCCGGCACGCACAGGGTTAAGCGGGAGCAGGTGTGTAGCCAGATGCCACTGACCGCCCCCTCCCCCGCAGCCCGGCCGGCCTCCTCCTCCGCCCACCCGCTCAGAACCAAACAGTCCCAAATAAAAGTGCTATTGTTGCCGGGCCTTTCCCCACCCCCGTCTCTGCCCCGCCACCTGGAGCGGGGCCCGGTCCCCTCTTCACCTGCCCCGGGGCAGGCCGGGGGGGTGGGGGGAGGAGGGGAAGTGGGGCCTCCAACGGCGACTTCCGCTCCCTCCGTACCCCCCTTCCCCTCCCTCAGTACCCCCAGTACTGACCCCTGCGCCCGCAGTGGCGGGCGCCACCACTTTGTGGTGGGGATTCCTTTCTGGTTTGAGAGCCGGGTTCTGGTCCCCCCTCCCCTCCCTAGCCCCATCTTAACCCGCTGGGGAAGCCGCGGGATTTATAAAGCTGGGCGAACACGCGGCGCCCAGGACAGTGCCAGGATCACTGGGGCTCGTAATTGGCAGCTGGTTTTTTTAAAAAAATTATTTGTCCAGCAACAAGACACGGAGGGTGGGGCAGCAGTGAGGCCCTTTACAGACGAGGAAACAAAGGCACGGAAAGGGGACGCGTCTAGCCCAATCACAAGGCTGGCAAATGTCGCGGCCCTTACACAGAACTCAGGTCCCCGACGCCACCGGATCTCTGGTGCTCATCTCGACGGACGAGGAGGGAGGGACCCCAGAGACTGGGAGTCTGGCACCGTGGGACCTTGGGCGAGCCACCCCTCCCCTGGGTCTCCTCGTTCTTAAATCGAGACGGGTAGACTACCGTGGTTCCTGAATTCTCACGCTGATACTTGGAATGCAAGGGGGCGGCTGACCCCGAGGCCTGGGGGCCCGGGATGGGCCTCCACGCGTGACCCTGTGTGTACGGGGAGGAGAATGCCTTCCCTTTCGCTCCCCTTCTCCGCCCGCCTTCTCCGCCCTACCGCCATCCCTCCTTGGCGGCCCCCAGGAGGCTGAACTGCGAGGTTAAATAAATATCTGACGGTGGCTCAAGGAAACAGTCAAGGCCGTTGCCGAGAGAAGAAACCCAGACCTCGGTGGAGATCCGCCCCTAAGCCAGAGCAGCCGCGCTCCGCCCCCGAGGCACGCAGAGCCCCTAGTCCCCTCGGGCCTCGCCCAGGTTCCCCGAGTCAGCCAGCCCCCTCCAGGTGCGCCCCTGGGAGAACTGGGGCTGGGGGCGTGCGCGCAGGGCTACCGTATTTCCTCTCCTTGTTCCCTGGGTCTTCAGCGCAGGCCTCTAACTTCTCCAGTCCACGGGCGAATGCTGTCTGCACTGTGCCAGGAATTCTACTGGGAGTCGGGAGACTTGAGATTTTGGGTTCTCTTAGCTCTGCCACTCATCTCTCTTCTGACCTGCAGACCCATACATCTAGTGTCCTATTTCCACCTGAACATCTATCAGGTATCTGAAACGCAACTTGTTCAACAGAAAATCTAACCTCCCCCCTCCCCGCCAGACTTGCACCTGCCAGTCTTCCCCGTCTCAGAAAAGGGCAACTTCATCTTCCCAATTGCTGGGGAGGGAAATCTTGGAGTTATTCTCACCTCCTCTCTTTTTCTGTCATCGTTCATCCAAATGCCTTCGCGAATCTTGTTTATTTTGCCTTCAAAATATGTCCAGAATCTGCTACTCTTCGCCACTTACCCACTTAGCTCTCTGTTTCCAGGCACCATCTTCTCTTGCTGGAATGTTGCAACACCTCCTAACTTGTACCTCTGCCTCCCTTGTTCCTCCTAGTCTGTTTCCAACAGCGTAGCCAGGGTTATCTGTTTAAATCGAAAGCCGGGTCGTGTCCCTCTTCTCACAATCCTCTCATGGCTGTATATCTCACTCAGAGAAAAGGTCCCTTACAAGAAGACCCTGGTGATCTGATCACCTCTCAGCCCTTGCCTCCCACCCTTCTGCTCCAGCCACACCAGTCTCCTCACTGTTCCACAGGCAGGACAGCATACTCCTGCCTCAGGGCCTTTGCCCATGCTGTTCCCTCTGGATTCTCACACTTTGAATTCCTCCCACTTTGCTGAGGCTTTCTCCGACCAACACCGACTGCCCCCCTCCCCCCATATGCCAGGCTCCACCTTCCTTGCCTTGCTCTTCAGGTGCAATGATCACTATCTCATGTGCTGTGCTGCAGATTTACCTATAGGATTGCAGGCACTACAAAAACCAGAGGCTTTAAAAGAAAATTTCAGTCCTTAGAACAGGGCTGCACCCAAGTAGGCACTCAGTAAATGAGCTCGTCACTTTCCCTTCTTGTACCTTACTTCTTCACATGTACAAGTGAGCTGGACTCTGAAAGTTCCCTTAACTTTGAGAGTTTCATGGTAAGAGATGAACATTGTGATTTGGGAAGGTGCGAAGGAAGGGTAGACAGCGGAAATAAGATGTCAGCTCTGTGTCTGAGTGGACCAACACAAGTCAGAGATGATTTACCCCAGGGAGTTTGCAATCTGGTCCAGGGGGCCTATTCATTCATTCATTCATTCAAGAAGCATCCCTGGGCTGGGTGCCGTAGCTCACACCTGTAATCCTAGTACTTTGGGAGGCTGAGGTGGGAGGATTGCTTGAGTCCAGGAGTTTTGAGATCAGCCTGGGTAACAGCCTTATCTCTACAAAAGATAAAAAATAAAAGAAGAAGCCGGGCTCGGTGGCTCAGCCTGTAATCTCGCGCCTTTGGGAGGCTGAGGTGAGTGGATTGCGTGAGCCCGTGGGGTTCGAGACCCACCCGGGCAACTTGGCGAGACTTCATCTCTACAATAAAACTCAAAAATCAGCCGGGCGTGGTAGCGTGCGCCTGTAGTTCCGGCTACTCGGAAGGCTGAGGCAGAAGGATCGCTGGAGCCCAGCAGGTCGAGGCTGCGGCGGCTGGGAGCGGCCACTGCACTCCAGTCTGGGAGACAGTGAGACTCCAACTCAAAAAAAAAAAAAAAAAGAATAGCCAGGTGTGGTGGCACACATCTGTAGTCCCAGCTTCTCGGGAGGCTGAGGCAGAAGGATTGCCTAAGCCCAGAAGGTCGAGACCGTGATGAGCCATGATTGTGCCACTGCACTCCAGCCTCGGTGACAGAGTGAGACCTTGACTCAAAACAGTAGAAAACAAGTGTCCCTGAAGGTCCCCGGTGTGCCAATCCTGGGGCAAGACCCTGGCGAGGCCAGGACATGCAGACAAGACCTGGGCCATCAACGGCTCTGCTACACGTTGCCCGTGTGACCCTAGCTGAGCCTGGGTCCTCTCTGAGCCTCGATTCTCCCAACCGTGAAAGCGATAATTCCACCTGCCCTGTAGACTCATGAATTAGACTGTCAAATGAAATAATCCCACCGTACACAGTGTATGACCGAGAAACAAGAATTAACACATAAAGCAGAGTTGCAGCCCTTCAGGAACTTAGACTATGGTCTTTGTACCTCAGAGACCCCTCCCTAGGCCCCCACAGCCTTCTGTTTTCATCTGGGTCTTGGAGGGGTCCCTTGGGACTGGTCAACTCCCCCGTCTTACACTTAAGTTGGCTTCCTTCATGACCCCGACAGCCAAATGAAGGCTCCCCCTAGTGGCACTTCCTGGAATAACAGGTCTCTGCTTCTACTGAGCAAGAAGAGAATCCTCATTGACCTCCAGAAAGGAGCCCGAGGAGGCCAGAAGGCGGAGGGCCTGAAGACCAGAGGAAGAAGCAGGGCAAGCCTAAACAAGAATGTTAGACTGGAAAGAACCTGGGCCTCCCCACGACACCCCACTTTACAGATGAGGAAACTGAGGTTCAGGGAAAGGGAGGTTAGAGGCAGGACTGTAATTCAGGAATCTACATACTCCTGTGCGGGTTCCTATACACCAAGTATCATTGCAAGTCAACGAGCAAACAGTGTAGATTACAGATTCCCTCTACATCTGGCTGTGTTCCCCCAAGGCCTCTGACTATGCCACATTCTCTAGGGTTACACGGCCAACGTGGCCTCCCCCAGGACAAAGATTCTCAAAGACTGCATCCATAGTGACTGGTATAACCTCAGACCTCAGAACCAGAGATTAGAGATCAACAGTTCACCTGGATTTTTCTCCTCTCACTGGGGTGTGGGTGCAGGGGTGAGATTGGGATGTAACTAAATCCAGTTCTACTTAGAGGTCCAAAATGACCAATGAGGGGTGTATGTATGTGTGTGTGTGGTGTTACAGCTGCAAATAAGAAGTGCTTTCTTTTTTTTTTTTTGAGTCAGAGTCTCACTCTGTTGCCCAGACGAGTGCAGTGGCACACTCCCGGCCACCGCATTCTCCACCTGCTGGGTTTGGGCAATCCTTCCACCTCGGTCTTCCAAGTGGCTGGAACTACAGGCACACGCTACCACGTCTGGCTAATTTTTTGATATATTGTAGAGACGAGGTCTCACCAAGTTGCCCAGGCTGGTCTTGAACCCCTGGGCTCAGGTAATCCTCTCACCTCAGCCTCCCAAAGTGTTGGGATTACAGGCTGAGCCACCGCGCCTGACCAAGAAATGCTTTCTTTAAAGTTTTTTTTAACCTGCATCTTCTAATTTAGTCCTAACTGCTACTATTAGCCACTTTAGAGATGACAACGAGTCACCAAAGGACCAAATAATTTGCTCAAAAAGAGCATTAGGGAGAGACCAATGCAGTGCATACAGAAGGTACTCAATACATACCACTGCCTGTCCAGGAGACTGCCTTGTTTTATTGTGCAGATTTTAGGAGCTCTTCCCAACCTGAGGTTGTTACCCTCTGTGCAGGAGATTTCTCCTGCCTTCTTTGGATCCTGGCAGCCTGGGGGGGCTCTGGCCCTCTGTTTAAGGTAAGGGGAAAGGCGGGGCATGGGCACAAATAATACAGCAGCAGAAGGGGTAGCAACAAACGGGGTGGACAGGGGAAGAGGCTACTTGCCTGAGTTGAGATTCCAAATAGCCTCCACTGGCTGGCTGATGGGAGGCCTGGATACCTGAGCACTCAGGTGGACTTGAGGGCCACTGTGAAAATATGCTCATGTGTCTAGGAGCCAGGAGTAAATCCTGTTGTCCTAGCCCCTTGATATATCAGCAGAGTGCTCAGTAGATGGCGGAAACCCTGGGACTTGATGCTGACCTTCAAGCCTAAAGTGCTGACCTTCAAGTGCCATGAGACCCTGCATTGATTGTAGAGCAGTGGTTGGAAACACAGGCTCTGGGTTCACGTGCCAGTCTCCCACTTAATAGATCCATGACCTTGGCTTCCCTTCTCTGAGCCTCGGTTTTCTTACCAGTACAATGGGGAATAATGGCACCTACCCAAAGATTTTCGGAAGCATTAAATGACTGAATCATGTACAATGGAAAATGCCTGGTGCATAGTAAGTGCTCAACAAGCACAATCTATGATTAGGAAAGACCCTTCTGTCTGAGTTCTAGAATCATCACCTGTACAGTGAAAGGGATAGGGTTAGATCAGCAATTTTCAGTTGTGGGAGCACTGCTCCTTGGGGAAAGTTTTGTTTTGTTTTGTGGGAGGGGCAAAACTATAGAAAATCAAACTTGGTAAGATATTCTGTGGTGTGGCTTGCAGAAGATTTGAATGTTTCCCCCAAAGGGGCATGAGTTTACAAGATCAATTCACAGGGTCTTAGGATCCTAAGATTCCCTCTGGCTCTGCCATTGTTCTGTTGCTCTGGGGTTAACTTCTCAGTCCAGAAGGTGATGAAGTCTGGGGGAGTACCGTGCTGAATTTTGGGGGGGCCCAAAGCCAAGCCTGGAAGCTCGAGCCTTGGTGCCCAGAGGTTATCTTGGGATGAATCCCAAGATACTGAGGGCTATAGATTGTCCTGCACCCAGCTTGTCCCTGGGGATTGGATTTGGGTGGAGGAGGGAGGAGAAGCCTTCGTGGGAGACAGGCAGGCAGGGAAAACTCCTTGCCCATCATGTTTACTGAACTGCACTGAATTATGACTAAATGCCAAGATCTGGCTTCAGGCAATTGCCTAAATCATTTAGGGGTTGACAGGGAAGGGAGGGAGGGGACAGGGGGAGCTGGGGGGAGAATGTTCTTGTAATTCTTCAGTCTGAGGTACATTAAGGAGCCATAAGCCATGTCGAGAGCTTGAATTACATTAGAGAGATTATCCTGTTACAGTTCATAATCCTGGATAATATACCGTCTTGGAGCACACCTGCCTGTGATAAATCTCGCCCTGTAATGGCCTGACCCTAGGGACCCGGGATGCCAGGGCAGCTGGCAGGGGCTATCGGAGTGGACGCAGCCTCATCAGAGGCACCTGTGAGCCCCATTGTCCTCCTGACTCATCTTTGTGCCCCTTACTCCTGCTCAGTCCAGGGGGAGTGGATGTCGCTGGGGGCTTCAAGTTTCTCCATCCCGATTCAGGGTTTGTGACTCCCTAGGGCCCCTCCAACCTTAACTCCTTCCTCATGGCCCTACCTCCTGCTCTCGTGGGATGGCCCATTTGTGTTCCTAGCTCCAGGCCCTTGTCTCTCTGGTTGCTTTTTCCTTAATCTCTCCCAACCCAGCCTGGCATGTCGTGGTCCATGGAGACCTGACCGAGAACCCATGCTGACATCTTTCTTAGCTCCGGCTCAAGGCACTGTCACGAATGAGTATGTCATCCACCACCTATGGTGTCAGCATATCTTTTCTGAGTCTCTGGCTCACCAGCCAGTACTGTGAAATCAGGATCCATGACAACTGCCACAGCACTTAGCACAGACAGGTTCAATAACTATCTAACTGGTTAATGGCAGAAGCAGGATTCGAACTCCTGTCGGCAGGCTGCAGAGTCTGTGGCCACTATGGAACGCTCTCTCTGACCTGAGAACTCTGTCCTGTGTCATTCATGGGCCCTGCTTCACTTTTTCCGAGCTGTCAAATCCTTCCTAGATTATATTTGTCTCATGTTGGGGAATACCACAGACCAAAGGGATGACTCTCTCATGGTGTTGCTTAGGATGGGGTGGTACCTCAGCCTTGCAGATCCATCCTCAACCTTTTCTTTTCTTTTCTTTTCTTTTTTTTTTTTGAGTTGGAGTCTCACTCCGTCGCCCAGACTGGAGTGCAGTGGCCGCTCCCGGCCACCGCAGCCTCGACCTGCTGGGCTGTGGCGATCCTTCCGTCTCAGCCTTCCGAGTAGCCAGAACTACAGGTGCGCGCTACCACGCCCAGCAGTTTTTTAAAAAATTTATTGTAGAGATGAGGTCTCGCCTAGTTGCCCGGGCGGGTCTCGAACCCGCGGGCTCAGGCATTCCACTCACCTCAGCCTCCCAAGGCGCGGGATTACAGGCTGAGCCACCGAGCCCGGCTTCATCCTCAACCTTTTCAAGGGGTCTAGTCCACGAAGCAATCTCATTAACACCCCCTAGTTAAAGTGGTCAACTACTTCCTTGCCTGAACGCTTTCTCCTCTCCAGCCCAGTGCTCAGTTGCCAACTCCTGGGAGGCCTGGTGGTAGCTGGGACCTGCCATGTGTCCCTGCCTGACACTCCAAGCTTTAAACTCTGTGTTACTCACTCGCCTCCCTTCCTCAACACATGGCATGTGTACCTTTACCTGAGGACATGTAAAGGGCACTTTTATGGGTCTCCTGAGGTTAGCCATGCTACTGGGGCTTCAATCATCAAGTCCAGGACATCATGATATAAAAGGAAGATATAGCCACCATTTACTGAGTGCTAAGTGCCAAACAACGGGATACACTTGTCTCCTGATTAATCTCACTTACCCCATGCCAGTCTTGTGAGATAGGTTCTACACAACTTCAGTTTTACAGGTGAGAAAACTGAGGTTTTGAGAGGCTAAATACAGTGCCACAGGTCCACGCTACAGAGGGCAGAGTTGGAATTTAAGCCCATGCCTGCTAGTTCTGGAGCACGAGTGTTTAACCTTGGATGCCCCACCAGCTTCTTGGGGTGAGTGCAAGCACTCTGGGCTGCCTGCCCCCCCCACCCCTTCCCATCCCTGCAAGCTTCTCTAGCACCCTCCTCCCTGCCCTTCTGTTGCCAGATTCCTGTATTCCAAGTCCCCCGTGCTTCATGGATTCAGTCCCTCCCAGTGTACTTCCACATCATTCAAACAGAGATGGGAACCACAACAGTGTGATCATCCACCCATCCATTCATTCCATCATTCATTCATGGAATCCTGGAATGTCAGAGCTAGAAGAGGCCTTAGAGATTATCTGGTCCAGTGGTTTTTAAATTGCAATGCATTTTTCTTTCTTTTTTTTTTTTTGAGTTAAAGTCTCACTCTGTTGCCAGGCTGGAGTAGAGTGGCATGCTCATGGCCACTGCAGCCTCAACCTACTGGGCTCAGGCAATCCTTCCACCTCAGCCTTTCAAGTGACTGGGACTACAGACATGCCCAGCTAATTTTTTTCTGATTTATTGTAGAGATGAGGTCTCGCCAAGTTGCCCAGGCTGGTCTTGAACCCATGGGCTCAGACAATCCTCTCACCTCTGCCTTCCAAAGTGCTGGGATTATAGGTGTGAGTCACTGTGCCTGACCTGCAATGCATTTTTCAAAGAAAAGCTTCTGTGGACTTTTTAAAAAGAGAAATCAGATCAATTAGCAGGGGTGGGGGATTGGGGAGGCAGCTACCAGACTCTACCTTTTGGGTCCCACCTTCCCCACTGCAACCCCCTGCCTTATACTCCCAATGTTCAGCTGGGAAACAACTGCCTCCTGTTCCTTCCACGGTGCACAGCAGGACACTGAGATTCAGGGATAGTAGTTGCCCTGCTGGTCGAGGGCTATTTGCAGACACCTAGTCCAGGAGCATCTGTTGCCTTTAGTCACTAGCTGAAGGTTAATTCTTGCGACAACTCATTCTCCTCAAGCTCTGAGTCCACAGACCTGAGCCCTAAGCTCAGCTCCCACTTAATACTTACAAAGCTGCATGACCTTGGGCAAGTAACTCCTACAAACTTTATAGCCCTCCATGTAGTTCTTCCTCTGAAAAATGGGGGAAACAATAAGACCTACCAGTTTTTAGGTTTCTATTGCTGTGTAACAAACCATCCCAAAACACGGTGGCTTAAAACAATCATTGTATTATCTCTCAGGTCTATGTGCTGGCTGGGCTCAGTTGGGTGGTTCTTCTGTGGCCTCGCCTGCAGTTGCAGTAAGATGGTGACTGGGGCTGCAGTCATCTGGAGAACTGGTCAATGTGCTGGGATGCCTGGGCCTCTCTTCTCCACATGGTCTTTCCAGCTGGCTAACCAGACTTTGTACATAACAGCTCAGAGCTCCCAGGAGTGGAAGCTTCCAGGATTTCTTAAGACTTAGACCCAGAAGCAGCACCATTTCACATCTGCCACATTCTATTGATTAAAGATTCCACTGGAAGAGAAATAAACTTCTCCTCTTAGTGGAGGAATGGGAAATAAGTCATAGTTGTTTTTAAACCACTGTGTGACCCTGAGCAAGAAAATTACTTAATTTTTCTAATTTTTCATCTGTGTCTTCATCTGTGAGGCATAAGTATATATCACTCCTTGGAAGAGACTTAGAACAGTGCCTGGCACATTGTAAGCACTCACATGTTTGCTGGTGCTATTTTTATTTCTAACCCATATGCCTAGCTATGTGCTAGGTGGTGGGGGTGGGTGGAATGGAGTAATGAGTAATGGCAAACACAGTTTATACTCCTGATAATAAATAATCTAGTTCATGAGATAAAATTAACACACGCAGAGACCAAAGTACTAATTCAAGGCATTGTGTAATTAAGGAGCCCATGAGAGGTACAGATAACATACACTTGAGGAAGTTGGAGGGCAAACAGATTGGATGTGGGTGCTGGGTGGTCATGAAGGTTTCAAGGAGGGACAGGGCACCTGTGAGGGGCAGAGTAGTGTAGTAGTTATGAGCATCAATTGTGGAGCCAAACTCTGTTTACAAATCTTTACTTTGCCACTTTCTGGATATGCCTATGTCACCTTAGTCAGTTGCTTAGCATCTCTTTGCCTCAGTTTCCTTTCTTAAAACCTATCTATCTCATAGGCTCAAATGAAGTGTTAATGGCGTATTTCCTACTAAGTGACTAGAATGGTGCTGGAAATGTGGTAAGTACTCAACAAAGTTCCATTAACCTCAAAATCCCTAAAGGAAGGAGACGTTGGCTAGGTGAAGAAGAGGGGGCAGAGCCTTCAGGTGGATGGAAACAGTGACTGCATGAGTCAAGGAGGAGGATGAGTGTGTCCTGGATGTGTCAGGGAGAGTGAGAGCCACTTTGCATGGGAGAAAATGCTCCTGGGTGGGGTGGGGAGGGGTAGGGGCAGCAGGAGTCAAGGCAGAGAGCAGAGTGAGGGGCAGACTTCAGGAGACTTGAACCCAGCTAGAGCAGTCTGGACTCAATCCTAACGAGCAAGCGGGAGCTACTGATGGTTTCTAACAAGACAGGGGTGCCATCTGTCATCTGGGCTGTGTCTTAGAAATATACCCCTGGCAGTGGTGTGCAGGTGGGTGAAAGACAGGGAAGTGGGTAGGAGGCCATTGCCACAATTTAGCCATGACATGGGGATGCCAGAATGGAGGTAGAGGGAAAGTGCCGGGCCTGGATGCCTGGAGAGGGAATCACTGTAGGCTGTAGGGGAGCCTCCTACTACTCTTGCTTATATGACCTGCCATGGCTGGCTGTTGGCTTTTGTCCTGGCTTCCTCCTTTCTGGGCCAGCCTGGAAGGCTCATTCAGGGAAGCTCAGAGCACCAGGGAGGCACGGGGCCAGCTTCACTCCCAGAGAATGGCCTGGATCCCGCCTGGTCTTACCTGGACCAAAAGGAGCAATTCTGGGACTTTGGCTGTGGCCCACAACAGGCTGCAGGCCCAGAGTGGCAGATTGTGAGCAGGGATGCAGCACTGGCTGTGTGTGTGTGTGTGTGTGTGTAGAGATAGAGAGGGAGAGGGAGAGAGGAAGGGAGAGAGATTGAGAGAGAGAGAGAGAGAGAGAGAGAGAGAGAGAGAGAGACTGTGAGTATGTGACAAAGAGGGAAGACCATATGTCTATTTTCTCTGAGGTGCAGCTGTCTCATCCAGTGGGTGAGAGAGCCAGTGGGAGAGCAGTGAGGTGAGAGGGTCAGTTCCGCATTAACAAATAAGTTGTCACAGGACCGTCGTGTGAGTCAATTTTTCTAATTTTTTAGATATATTCCTTTTCTCTCTCTCTAGATCTTTCATTTTCCATGATTTTTTTCTTTCTCTTTCCTCCAGTCTTGCACACGTATGCGTCTCAGGCCTGAGTATTCCCTGACAGTGAGGATGCTCCCTCCCTTCTGGTCAGAACCCTAGAAGGGTGTAACTCTCTCCCTCTCATCCCTGGTGAAACTTGCCTTGGGACCACCTCCCTCACAACAAACACTTAATGTGCTAGGCCCAGGATCCCGGGGTCTCTGAGACAAGCCTATCCTAGAATCCTCCTTGCATCTAGAATCTGGAAGAGTGGATGGAAAGGGAATACCTTTGGCTTCATGTGGAGGAATAAAGTACAGGACAGCCAATCTCCCTCGGTGCTCTTTTCTGACTCATCCTTTCTTGCTTCTGTTCATCTCTGCTCTTCTGTCTCCCTTTTTTTAGTGAGAAAAGTAGTGAAATTGGAGTCGGAGAAGCCTGGGTTCAAGCCTCAGCTCTGCCTCTTTCTTTTTTTTTTTTTGAGTTGGAGTCTCACTCTTGCCCAGACCGGGAGCGGCCACTGCAGCCTGGACCTGATGGGCTCCGGTGATTCTTCCGCCTCAGCCTTCCAAGTAACTGGAACTACAGGCGCGTGCTACCACGCCCGGCTAATTTGTGATTTATTGTAGAGATGAGGTCTTGCCAAGTTGTCCAGGCGGGTCTCGAACCCGCAGGCTCAGGCAATCCACTCACCTCAGCCTCCCAAAGTCGCGGAATTACAGGCTGAGCCACTGAGCCCGGCTTGCTCTGCCTCTTTCAAGGGTAGGTGCAGCAATTGTCCATCTCTCTGACAAAGGCTGTAACAACCTCCATTGCTGGCTTGTTGGAAGAACGAAGTGGCAAAATTAGTCTGAATGTCCAGCAAAAGCATTTTCTCTTTCCCTCTTTCACCTTGTTTAGTTTCCCTTACCCCTTTTTCCTTTATTTGTTGAGGAACTCTTTCCTGAGCCTTCACTGTGCTGGGACCGTAGGAAAATGAGAGAGGCAGGAGTCCTAGTCTGGGTACCCCAGAAACACGGTTTCAGCGAGCACCTCCCAGCCCCATCCCCTTGGCCTCTGCTTTTATCATGTCCTGTCTTTGTCCTGCAGGACATTGAAGCCACCAAGTGACACGAGCTTGGACCTGTGCTTTAGGGCTCGTGACCTGGGGGGTCCGGGTTATGGTGTATGTTGGGGGGAAAATGAGGCAGCACGAACCCTGAGCACTGTGGGACCTCTTCGCCCCAGTCCCCTGGCTCATTCTCTCCATCCTTCCCTCTCCCTCACCACCACACTCTTCTTTCTCCCTCTCTTTCTCCTCCTCTCCCTCTATTCCGCTCTCCCCTTCGGCTCCCCCTGCGGCTTGCCAGCTGCCAGGAGATGACATCTCCTTTCATGTTTGGGGCTGAGCACAGCTTTGAATGTTCGTTTGATTCCGTTAAGATAATAGCTGGTTCACTGTCAGATGCAGACTGATCAGTTAAAACCTTAATCACTGCCTGTCTCCTCACTCGGCACTTATTTTTTAAGAGATTAATCCCCTCAGCCCTGCTCCAGCTCACATTTGGCTTGGAAAAAAAAGCTAAGGTTTGTGTTATCCTTGTTATTATTATTGTTATTATTGTCACCCTTGTTACTCTGCATATTAACTCTCTCGCTGTCTGCCCTTTCAACTATTCCTGTCTTTCTTTTTTTTCTCTTCTGGTTTCTCAATCTTCCCCCCAGCTCACTGTGTATTCTCTCTCTCTCTCTCTCTCTCTCTCTCATACACACGCACTCTCTCTCTCTTTCTCTCCTCTCTCTCTCTCCGATGTGGCTCCCCAGATACGGTGTGAGATAGATTCAGATATAGAAACAGTGTGAGCACAATAACTCCCATATACTACCTCTGTACTTCCATGTGCACACCTGGGTGCTCTGGCCTCACAGCACAGGGACAGGACACAGGACACAGGCCCAGACACAGGCAGACCAGGGTGACTGGGAGTTGTGGCTCTGTGCCATGGGCAGAGTCCTATCTTTGAAGTCAGACACACTTGCCCTGAACCACCCTCAGATACTCAATAGCTCTGTGACCTTGGAGAGGAGCCTTGCTGTCCTCATCCGTAAAATGGGCAAGAGAACACTCACCTCAGGGAGATCGTGAGCATGAACACAAGAAAACACATAGGGTACCCACAGCAGGGCCTGGCCCAGAGCAGGGACTTAGTGCTATTCTCTTCCTTGTTCCCACAACCCAGGCTCCATGGAGCGATCCTTTATAGAGGTTGCCCACTCTCTCCCTGAAGACGGGACCCTCTCCGGGCCATTTTGCAGGCCTTCCTCACTTTATCTTTCTTATTTTTTATTGCATTTTTTCCCTCCTCACTTCATTACTTCTCTCAGCAGACAAGTCTTACCCAGGATCAGGGAAGGATATTCTGCTTGACGTTGACCTGTGAAGGCTGGATTTTCTAATTTGCAATCAAAGCTAGAATTTTACAGAGGAAGTTAACCAGGGGACTGCCTAGTCCAAACCCTCGAAGTACTTTGAGAGAGTAAGGCTCAACATGGGCTGCCTTGCCCTGGGCCACACAGCAAGTTATAGCAGGGTTGGAACTAGAATTCAGTCCTGCCTGTGTACATCTCCCGTGGAGAATGGGTCAAGCAACTGACCAACATTTAGTCAGCAGTTACTATGTGCCCAACCCAGAGCCGTTAGGGAGGACCACCAGGCTGTGCCACACTAGGGGTGTGACGTTGCCTATTTTGTTCACTGCTGTGTCCCTAGTGCCCAGAACAGGGCCCGGGCAGAGTGATTTAGTCCATCATTGCTAATCAGCTAGATTAGCATTGATGGACTAAATGAATGGACAAGTGAAGAACCAGCCGTGCTAGATCCTAAAGGAGGTACAGGATGAACTGACGTCCCTTCCGTGGGCCTCAGTCTTCTCTTGTGTGAAATGAAGGCTTGAATAGTGGTCCAAGAGTCCTCTGGCTATCTTAGGAATCCATGCTACTGACAGGTGGGATGGGAGATGGGAAGGATGAGGAGGACGGGGTAGGGGAATCCATGCCAGTTGGTGGGTGCGGGGATGGGGACGTGGGGAAGCTGAGCTGAGGGTGGATTCCACTTCTGCTTGGAGGCAGGAGGCTGGAAAGGGTTGGGGGGGTGCCTGAAACATCCCCCCTGCTGCCAACACCAGCAGGAGGTGGCCCGGGGTTAATGGCATGACATCCCTGCGGCAGTCTGCCCGATGGGCTTCTGATGCCTTTTCTAATTTGGTGAGCACTGAAGATTAGAAGGCAGGGAAAAGAGAGTTTTCCTCTCGCAGGTTATTATCCTGCCAACTCCCCCGGTGCCCAAGGGAGGGAGTCAGCGTGTTCCAGGAGAAAAGGAAGCAGGGCCTGGCATTCTGGATCGGGTGCCCCTGGGGAGCGGGGAGGGAGCCGGGGCTGGTGCAAATAAAATTGATGCTATTAATGGATCTGGTGCTGGTTGAAATGGGAGCAGCAGCCACCTTGGCAGCAGCAGAACTGGGAGGGGGGAGCGGAGAAGGGAAGGGGGCTTTCTGGAAGTAGAACTCACAGATGCTGGGAGCTAAGGTCTTTGCTTAGAGGAGTCCCCAGATTTTCTTTTCTTGAGAAAGAGGGGCAGCATTACCATGCTGGGTCACTCTGTCCTTCCCCCATCCCACCCCCACCCCCCCAGCTCCCCAGGGAAGGACCAGTGCCTCTGGGCTGCAGGTCACCGGGACCCTGATCTAGAGAATTCCATCACACACCTGGACCTGCTCCCATTACACTGCAGAAAAAGAAGAGAGAGAATGACATGGCTGAGAAAGAAGAAAAGAGGGGAAGCAAAACTAAGAGGAAAAGGAGGGAGAAGATGGAGAGAAGGAAAGGTCACCCGAACTCAGGGCTCCAACCTGGCCTGAGCTGGGGGACCGGCAGGAAGAGACACAAGGGCTGGGACCCTGGGGGCTTAAGAGAGGGAACAGAGCACAGCCACGTGCAGAGGAGTCCAGTCCTACTAATGGTCTCACAAGGAGGCCAATGATGTCAGAAAGACCAGAATGGGTTGCTTGGAGGTGAATTCTCCGGATGGAGATGGAGGGGAGGGTTTCGCAGGAGGTGCCTTGCATGATTAGGTCCCCACGGGTTCCAAGGGGAAGCTGGCACCCTGAGTAGTGATCTCTTCTGAAGCTACCCACACTCTCATCCCTTTTTACCAGCCATCCATCAGTCATCCTTGAAGCTCACATACTGCCTCCTTTGGGAAGCCCTCTTAGATTTCCCTTAGCCTGCCTTAGGAGCTCTGAGTTTCCCAGACATTCTGTGCTGAGTCTGTTATAGCATCTAAACCCCTGTCTTTAAGCCTTGCTTGTCCTCTTGAAGGCAGTGACCTTGGCTTACTTATTTCTGTGCCCCCACGGTCTAGCACAAGGCTAGGCACATACGTAGTCAGGGTCAGTATGCCTTCAATGAGTCTGAAGGCATTTTAAAAAATGCCATCAGCCTTTTCCTCTGTGCTGAGGGAAACACCACTACCAGCTCAAGGCTGGGGGTTTGGCTATCTGGAGCCAGAAAAAGGCCCTAGGATAGCTCTCCTAGCCAGAAAGAGCATCCGGGGAGGCCTGCCTCTGATGAGCAAAGTTCCACCATTATACCATCCTTCTTAGGTTAAGGCTGAGTGGTGTCATGAAAGGACACAGGCCTGGAGGCCAGAGATAATGAATTCTATTTCTTTCTTTTTTTTTTTTGAGTTGGAGTCTCACTCTGTCACCCAGACTGGAGTGCAGTGGCCGCTCCTGGCCACCACAGGCTCGACCTGCTGAGCTCCGGCGATCCTTCCGCCTCAGCCTTCCAAGTAGCTGGAACTACAGGCGCGCGTTACGATGCCCGGCTAACTTTTTTGATTTATTGTAGAGATGAGGTCTCGCTAAGTTGCCCAGGCAGGTCTCGAACCCGCGGGCTCAGGCAATCCACTCACCTCGGCCTCCCAAAGCGCGGGATTACAGGCTGAGCTACCGAGCCCGGCCCATGAATTCTATTTCTTCCCTGACCCACTAACCAACTAACTAGCCGATTAACCTTCGTCTGGGCCCCACTTCTCTTTGGGCCTCAGTTTCCCCAATATGTTGAGGATGTGAACAGGGTGCTTTCTCAGGTCTTGCTGGGAGTCTGTGACCTGTGTGGAAGTGTGCCTCTCCCGAGGTCCTATCCCAGCCCCTGGAGAGCATTCCCTACCCAGTCACAGTGGAGAGGACAGGGAAAGGAAGAATGGGGGTGGGGTGGGGGCAGGGCTGCTGCAGAAGGAGTCTAGTGGAGAAAGAGCCTTGGGAAGGCAGGTGGGAGGGGAGCTTCAGTTCACACTGCCCACTGAGCACCTGCCAGCCCCTGGGTGGGTAGCCACTAGAGTCTAGGCAACAGTGGCCCTGGAGAGCACTCTGTATCTAGTATTCTCTTTCCAGACCAGTGGGGTACCTAACTTATTAGACACCCTGAGTAAATCATTTTTAATCCTTCTATATGACAAAATTACCACCATAGTCATAATGGCCAGAAAAAAATCAGACAGTGAAAATGTTCTTTTATTAAACACTGTATAACCATACCAGTAAACAAATAATACTATAGTAAAAATACAGTAATAAATACTACAGTTAAAAATTATAATTTTGGGGGAGTGTGGGGTGGGTGGAGGAAGCACATGAAGAAATACTCCCAAAAGAGTAAACGCTGCGAGTTTCAGAGAATGATTTGCATAGAGAACAACAGAATCCAAGTTGCTTGAGTCTGTTACTCTGTCTTTGCAACCACTGTGTGTCATTGTTTATTTTTGAATCTACTGTTTAAAGGCAGGGATGTGTAGAACTGCAGGAGTTGAGACAGGAACTGTGACTGACGCCAGCGCTAATGATTCTGAATTGTTACAGACGGAATCTCAACATAAGGCGTGTAACTCAGTCCTGTGTCAGAAAGTTCCGGGCTGCCTGTATGTGTAAGAGTTCTTCAAATGAGCTATCATGTCGTATGCGATCTTTCCTAAAGGATAAGTAATGGAGATGTGCTCATTTGAAACTCACATATAAGCCGGGCTCGATGGCTCAGCCTGTAATCCCGCGCCTTGGGAGGCTGAGGTGAGTAGATTGCCTGAGCCCGTGGGTTCGAGACCCACCTGGGCAACTTGGCGAGCCTCATCTCTACAATAAATCAAAAACTAGCCGGGCGTTCCAGCTACTTGGAAGGTTGAGGCAGAAGGATCACCAGAGCCCAGCAGGTCGAGGCTGCAGTGGCTGGGAGCGGCCACTGCACTCCAGTCTGGGTGACAGA
Source organism: Tarsius wallacei (assembly GCA_963574415.1). NCBI lineage: Eukaryota > Metazoa > Chordata > Mammalia > Primates > Tarsiidae > Tarsius > Tarsius wallacei. Next base: position 6,501 of record CAUYQG010027783.1, on the reverse strand, counting down.
GTGAGACTCCAACTCAAAAAAAAAAAAAAGAAACTCACATATATTTCATGAAACTCAGGCACTGCAGTAATTACTTAGAACATAGCACAACAGAAGATTTTTTTTTACAAGGAGGAGTATTTTATCACTGACACAAAATTGCTGGTGCATGGTGATTATTTAAAAAAAGCAGATGACTTTTAGTAGATTGTATTATTGTTTTAAAATTCCCTGCAGACGATGGACCCTTTCATTGCCTGCTCGCACTGAATCACACTTCCATCTCCATTCTCCACTGAGGTTTGCATATCTGTACCCCATGTTCTAGAAATTTTTTACCCCAAGCCCTTCCCATTTGAGGCAAGTTAAGAAAACAGGCAAAAAGCGATGTATATATATATATGTATACATACATATATATATACATATGTATATATATATATTTTTATATATATGTATGTATATATATATTTTTTTCTTTCTTTTTTTTTTTGATTTGGAGCCTCACTTCATTGCCCAGGCTGGAGTGCAGTGGCATGCTCACGGTCACCCCAGCATCGACCTACTGGGCTCAGGCGATCCTTTCGCTTCAGCCTTCCAAGTAGCCAGAACTACAGGTGTGTGCTACCACAACTGAGTAAGACAAGGTCCCATCAAGTTGCCCAGGCTGGTCTCGAACCCCTGGGATCAGGCAATCCTCTCACCTCAGCCTTCCCAAATGCTGGGATTACAGGCTTAAGCCACTGGCTCTAAAACTCTGTCTCTGAGCTTGTTTGCTTTCTCTTGAAGGTAGTAACCTTGACTTACTTATTTGTATGTCTGGCATCTTTCTTTCTTTCTTTTTTTTTTTTTTTGAGTTAGAGTTTCACTCTGTCACCCAGGCTGGAGTGCAGCGGCACACTCACCACCACTGCAGCTTTGACCTGCTAGGCTCAGGCAATCCTTCCACCTCAGCCTTCCAAGTATTTGGAACTACAGGTGTGTGCCACCACGCCCAGCTAGTTTTTTGATTTATTGTAGAGATGAGGTCTCACCAATTTGCCCAGGCTGGTATCAAACCTGTGGGCTCAGGCAATCCTCTTGCCTCTGCCTCCCAAAGTGCTGAGTTTATAGGCGTTAGCCACCGCGCCCAGTGCATCTTTCTTATATGTGGCAGGTGATATGAATGTTTTCTTTGAATACATAGAATTTACTTGCCAGACTCAGGACACCAGGCTCCTGAGCCCCAGGGACCCAGTTGAGACTAGCAATTCTCAACTGGGAGTGGTTTGACTCCCTCCTCCCCAGGCCATTTGGTGATCTCTGGAGGCCTTTCTGGTTATGACAGCTGGGGAAGAGGTGGGTGTGTGTTACCAGCATCTAGTGGATAGAGGTCAAGAATGCTGCTCAGCCAGGTTTGGTGGCTCAGCCTGCAATCTCGTGGCTTGGGAAGCTGAGGTGAGTGGATTGCCTGAGCCTGCGGGTTCGAGACCCGCCTGGGCAACTTGGTGAGACCTCATCTCTACAACAAATCAAAAAATTAGCCAGATATGGTAGCGCGCACCTGTAGTTCCAGATACTTGGAAGTCTGATGCGGAAGGATCACCGGAGCCCCAGCAGGTTGAGGCTGTGGTGGCCAGGAGCGGCCACTGAACTCCAGTCTGGGCCAAAGAGTGAGACTCCAACTCAAAAAAAAAAAAAAAAAAAGAATGCTGCTCAACTTCCTACAATCCACCAGACAGTCCTTACAATAAATTTATCCAGCCAGGCGCATGGCTCATGCCTGTAATCCCAGCACTTTGGGAGGCTGAGGAGAGAGGATTGCTTGAGCCCAGGAGTTTGAGACCAGCCTGGACAACACAGTGAGAACTTGTCTCTACAAGAAAATAAAAAAATTAGCCTGGCTTGGTGATGCCCACCTGTAGTCCCAGCTACTCAGGAGGCTGAGGCGAAAGGAGTGACTGAGCCCAGGAGGTTGAGGCTGCAGTTAGCACGGATGATGAGGCTTGATTGTGCCACTGCACTCCAGTCTGGGCTACAGAGTGAGACTCTGACTCAAAACAAAACAAAACAAAAAAAGACTTATCCAAGCCCAAGTTTGAGAAGTCCTGCTCTAGAAGCCCAGCTTAGTTGTGAGATGTCCTGGTCATCCACTTTCCTTTTCCAAGTCCTTAAGACATGATAGGAAGCCAGCAAGGCTATCATGGCTACCCTAAATGGCCCTGCCTCCACGGTCCCACAAAGGGCCGGCTGCAGGCCTTCTCATCTATGGAATGGGAAACAGTGAGGGCTTCAGGGAGCCAAGTTTTAACTTTCCTGCCTGGCCCTGCCTCTCACCGGGCACATGATCTAACTCCTTCCCCTCACAAGCCCCAGTTTCTTATTTCTAAGGTAGGATTTAATAATACTAACTTCACAGGCTTTAGTGAGTGCCAGCTGATATAATGGCCCCAAAGGTAATTGCCATTGTGACTATCATGGGGTCAGAAATGTGGGACTTGGGGTGAAATACACAGGCCTAAGCCTTCCCATTCCTCTTCCCTTCAAAAGACGTCGTTTGTGTTGGTGGGGGGAGAGCGATGGACCCTCTCGCTCCTCCCCACTCCATCTTTGCTCTCAAGGAACGGGAGGGGGAATGGGGAGTCCCACCGGAGTCCTGAGCCTGCAGGTCCCAGTGAGCAGTCGGCAGAAGAGCACGGGGTCTAGAAGGCCCTTGGGGGCGAGTGGCAGGCTCCGTCCCACCGGGGCCTGGAAGCCACCTCCCCAGACAGTAGCAATTATCGCAATCAAACAGTTGACACCAATTACGCGCCGGGCCGGGAGGCGACAGCGGCTGCGCGGTCGTCTCGGCTTTGCATATCTTAATGCGGACTGACAGACGCTGACCCCGGGGCACCGGCCTTGCCAGCTCTCAGCTGTTCCTGTGGCACCAATTTTCAGAGCCAAATTACTGCCAGGGCCGGCTTGTTTGCAGGATAGAACTGCATCCCCAAGGTAGAGCTGTTTGCGCCTACAGGGTCCCCGGAATTTGTAGCGAAGAAGGCCCTCCCCCGAGGGCGAGGGTGTGCAGCGGGCCTGGTGCTCTGGTCCTGCGAGAAGCGCCCATCAGCGCCTCCGTGGCCCCACCGGGATCTGTGTCTGGGGTACGCAGCTCAGGCGCCTGCAAGGTCTCCCTCTTTGTCCTCCAGCCCAGGTAGCTGAGGCCAGCAGGAGGGGGTCTCAGGAGGAGTAAAGTTCCCTCCAGATGAAAGACCGTCCTGACACGCTTTTTTTCTTGGGAATTAAGCGATGCGTGTTTGCTGGGCGTGCAGGAGCGCCATTTGTGCACCTAGTGCAGGGCTGGAGGGGGGTGAGGATGGACAGGGCTTGTGTTCACGCCTTAGTACCAGGCAGGGACCCGTAGAGCCTTAGCTTCCTGACCTGCGAGGCCTTCTAAGTTTAGGGCAAAATCATGAGTTGTTGCTTGATAAGGCCACAGATAAGTCTGGTCCCGGCATAGTCAGGATTCGAATGCAGATCTTCGGGCAATGAGATATCCAAGGCAACATGCTTTGGCTTGGCTTACATCTGACTTCAGCCCTGCTCCTCCTCACAGGGCTGCAGACGAGCATGGCCAGGCACCCTGAAAGCCTGCTGGGCAGTGAAGGAGAAATGAAACCAGCTGGGGGCTAGTCTTTCAAGTCTCCTGTCTACATGCAAGCGCAAGTCCTCAGTACACCTTTATCTCCCACTACCCCCCACCCCAAGCCCGAAAGCATCTGAGATGGCGGTGCCTGGAGGTTCTGTAAGATCTCAGGGCCTAGGGACCTCTCCCACCTCCTCTTTCCTCCAGAACTTCCCTGTGCCCTGTGCCAGTCAGTCAGCCAGCATGCAAGTCGCAGAGGACTGCATGAGAAGGGTCCCCTTGGGAGCTGACAGAGTAGCCATTCGGGCCAGCAGCCTCCCAGTCACTCAGGGATGGGAGGGATCACCTTACAAGAGCGCTTTCTTAGAGGAAGAGTTTCCCTACTGTGATCCTGTCCTTCTGAGGTGCACGTACACATTCCCAGCTCGCCCTTTGTGCTTCTCATTGCAGCCGTCCAGCCTGCAAGCCCAATCCTCATCTACATCTCCTCATCACCTCCATCCTATTTCCCAAGCTTGTGAAAAAGAATCTCTTTGGGAAAACTGAGCACTTCTCCCTCTCCCAAAAGGTGATGGAACCTCCCATTATTCAAATGAAGAAACGGAGACTCATCAGGGGCTGGGGTGGGGGCTCCCAGAAGAGCTGAAACTGGGGCTGGGATTCTCTGGGGCCATCAAGTTCGGATGCGCCCCTGATGGAAGGACGCCATCACGGCACTTAGTGGACACCTCCTGCGTGCGGGGTAGGGCTCCGTCCTGCGGATGCCGACCCTCTGGCCCAGAGTGGTGCGGGGTAACTGCCTCGCTTTCGAGACGTGGCCTGCAGACTCCATTTAAGTCTCAGTCCCGCTCCCAGCCCCGGAGTCTCCGCCTAGAGCACCGTCTGCGCGCGGATACCGGGCTCCAAGCTCCGGCCGCGACTCTTCCGAGTCTCGGCGCAGACCCCCGCGGCCCAGGAATCCGGATTCCAGCCCTCCTTCTTGAAGACGCCAGGGATGTTGCTGCTGGTTTATTGGGGGCTTCGTCCTGAGATCAAGGAAGCCGGCACGGAGCGCTCGGGGCCGAGTCGCTGCGGGCGTCCCCGGCGGCGCTCGTCGCCACGTGTGGCGCCCCGCCGGGTCAGCCGAGGCGGACGCACGGCCAGGGTCCCAAGCGGAAATGGGTGAGATTCTGCCGCGAGGGCTTCGCTGTGCGCCCTGGCAGAGCGGAGGCCCGAGCCCCTTTGTTGGGCCGCGGGGCGTCCGGGCCCAGGCCTGCCCCCTGCCGCGCTTCGTCGGGGTGCGCTCAGCCGCCGCGCCCTGCCCTGAGCGCCGCTGCTCGCCCACCCCCAGGGCCCCGGGCGACTTCAACCCGGCTTGTAACGATTCCGCGCTCGACCTGGAGGCTGAACGACACCCCCACGACACAGACAGAGAATGTGTGTCGTGTCAGCAAGTGCATCGGCCTTTTAGGGCCGAGCAGGATTCCTGGGGATTAAGGATCAGACACAGGGAGCCCTGTTCTCTCTCGCCGTCTTCCCCACCCCAGAACAAGAAAAAGAAAAATCTGTTGGAAATGCACTTTTCGCCCCCGCAGCACCCCCCCCACCCCCCCCCCCCCCGCCCCAGCTCCTTCTTCTGCTTTCACCGACTTAAAAGAAAAATAAAATACATTCCAGGAACCAGGACGGCTGTGGAGCAAACTCAAACCAGAAAATGCTTAAAGATGTTTTAATGACTTAAACACAGGGGCCGGTTTGTGTCTAAAAGTTTCCACATTAAAAAAAAAAGTAAATTCAATATTAAATATCTTCCCGCCCCCCTCTCCCCGCCCCAGCGCACCCCGCCTGGTTCCTGTAGCCTCCTGGGCCGCTGCACCTCCCGGTTTTCCTCTGCACCTCTGCTTTCAGCCGTCGGTTATTAGCACCCGGTGTGAACAGAGACCAGGCCCCTCCATAAAGTTTATATTCACATTCCAAAAACGAAAAAACAAGGAAAAGGGAGAAAAACAACACCCTAGGTACAGGCCCAACTGCTCCTGCAGGCAGAGGCTTCCCCACCCCCACCCCCAAGCTCAGGGCCAGAGGAACTGTTAACTAGCAGCTGACAGATTTTTACAGCAGGAATTAGACCCTCATTTGGCTCAGGATTAGCCCAAATCTTCCATCTCATTACAGCTCTGCCATGTTGGAGTTGGGAAGTTACAGATAGGTCTTTGGGGTCCTGGCAAGTATTCTCACTCTCTAAACCGGGGTTGGGTGGGGCAAGGGGATGGGGCGGATACAGGCAACTGGTGAGAGCTGTTTGTCAGTGGTGGAGATGAGGTCATGTGGTGGATAGGCAGGTGCTGATTTAGAGACTGGTCCTTCTCTCTATTAGTTCAAGGAATCCCAGACCTTGGGAATAACAATCATGATTGTAGCATGTACTGAGCAGTTATCATACACCAAGCTCTAGAATGAGCCCTTTTACATTTAATCCTCATAGAAAACTCAGGGTGTGAGCAGTCTCTTTATCATCATTTAATTTTATAGATGAGGCTGCTGAGGCTTAGAGGGTAGGTGACTTATCCAAGGACACAGCTGATAAGCAGGACTGCATTCAAGCCAGGACTGAGGGACTCTAGGGCTCTGTGGCCCCATGTCATGCTGCCTCTCCTGCCAAGACTGCAGTGGGTTCCTACAATGGAAAAATCTATCCCTATGCTCTTGAACTTCGGTTCACCTAGTGCTATGGTCTGGATGTTGGTGTTTCCCCATCTGTTGGAACCTTTCAGAGGTGATTAGGTCATGAGGGTGGAGCTCTCATGAATGGGATTAGTGCCCTTATAAAGAGTCTTGAGAGAGCCAGGTTACCCCTTCGTAAGGAAAAGAGGCCATAAACAGCTGGAGTTGCCTCTGCAGAGGGGCCAAACATGTGGGCAGCTGCCAAGAACGCCGAT
>CAUYQG010027780.1:0-47390 GCA_963574415.1 Tarsius wallacei | reverse complement strand
TGGTTTCAGCTTTGACATATAAAAAACTTGGAAGTCGTACTTCTGTCCTTGCAAGAAAAAGTTGAACAAACTGAAAATCAATGACTTTTCTTGGGTTATCAAAGAACTGAAGTTACAGAGCAAACCACCACCCAAAATCTGAACAGAGAGAGATGAATTCAGAAAGGCACAGCTGAGATCTGCTTACCTGGAGCAGAAGATGCTAGATCCATAAACTGGTAGGAAAATAATGGAATTTAAATGGCAATTTTAATGACTTACTGGAGACTGAATGTGGACTAGCATGAGGATGAGAAATTCCTAGAGGCCATGGCCTCACAGCATACCCACACTTTTGTGGGTTTACCTCCAAGAACCCGAACAGAGGGAAAAAATAACCAATGTGAAATAGACCCAAAGTGTTCTCCATAACAAAGACCTATCCAGTAAGGAAGGCTACCAGAGCCTCACCCTAGCTGGGGGAAGAACATTCCTCACCTTCCTGCACACTCTAGCCTTTCTGTCTCATCTAAGGGGGGAAACACAATGGAAAAATAATTGTGAAGGTCACAGATAAGAGATGCAAGCCTACCAATTATATCACAGAATGGTCTTCTCTCCCTGATGCCTTACCACCACACCAACAGGGCTCCAGTACAACAACAGTGGATTGTAGCAAAACAAAGGGAGGGGGATCTTGAATTTGTTAGTTTTTTTATACCCTTCTGAGTTTTGCAATTTCTGTAATTAGGAACCTATTTCTTGCAGCTTTTCTATTTTAAATTTTGTTCTAGTCAGTTCTAGAGTGTATACAGTACCAGTTGTTATAACTGTATGCAACCTGGTTGTCGTGGAAAAAGTCTGATTCATAACTATATGAACTTTAATTTTCCTGATTTTGGTAAGTATTACTTTTATTTTTTTCTTTGAAAACCTGAGATTGAGAGATTGATGAATGGAAATTCATCCTTCCTCTATGCTAAATGTAGGTTTTCAATAACTGGGACAGAGTGGAGTTTCAACATTGAGGAGAAGGCTGATAATATGCAAATAATAGGCTCTGATTGGGCAACTACTCATTTGAGTTCCATCCATTTGACATAAGTTAGCTGACAAAACTTAAACTGAGTTCTTGGATTCAACTTGAAACCTTTTACTGAAAGATTTTCAGCTATTTCAAATGAGACTTTTAGCTGTGTGTGTATAAAAAGATCATATAACAGGTGGATGAGAGACATTTGATCACTTGCTTGCTTAATAAATTGTAAAATGATGACTTGGAAAAGCAGGCTTTGGTCTAACCATCGTGCTATTATTAGGCATGCTTGTTAAACACAGGTCTCATTTTTTTTTTTTTAATTTTGGGAGTACTTTATGTTAAGAAAGCCACTCTCAATTTAGAAGTAAACTTTTTAAAAAACTTTTTGCATTTTTTGAAAATGCGAAGAAAAGTGTTCCTATATGACAAATTGTTTCTTCCAGGGCACAATAATATTGGTCTCTGTTAGAATTATAGAAGATTTAGATGTTAGAATTGGAAATATACTTAAATATGATATTCTCTTATGTTCTCATTATATAAATCAAAAACCCATACCCCAAAGTAGTAACTTGTCCATTAAATTTGTTTTGAAAAATAAAATAAAATAAACACAGGTCTAAGCCTAATATATCAATAAAACAAATATGTATTGTTTCATTTCTTAGAGAGAGAGACAGATAGACAGACAGACTCTCTCTGAGGAGGAGTACATAGAAACGCCAAAGTCAAGAGAGGAAACACAAGGACAATAGAGCTATTTGAAGACCCTGAAACCTGTAACTATGGCAAACATTAACATAGTCTAATTTCTAACCAGATTATCATAAATCCTCACACTAAAGGCCTGTATATCTCAGTTCCTGTTCCTGATATGAACATGCCAGGCTTTCAACAAAAAGTTATATGGCATGCCAAAAAGCAAGGGAAAAAAATGCAATCTGAAGACACAAAGAAAGCATCAAAACAAAGCTTATCTATAATACAGATGTTGGAATAATCAGAAAGGAAATTTAAAATAATAACTGTGATCAATATGTTAAGAACTCTAATTAAAATATAGAAAATACGCAAGAACAGATGGATAATGTAAGCAGAGAGACAGAAACTCTAAGGATCAAAGAAAAATGCTAGAAATGTTTTTAAAATTTTTTTACAGTGTGTAGAAATCAAACACACTGTAACAGAAATGAAGAATTCCTTGATGGAATCACCAGTAGATTCCATCACTGAGGGCTAGGTGTAGTCAATGGATACCTCAACTTTTGCTGAGAGCCCAAGAAGACATCCTACACTAACCAGTAGTTTCAGGGTTCATTACAACGTCTAATAAAAAGTGATAGGGGAATGGAATGAACAAAGTCAAATTTAACACTTTTTTTAGGCTTGCTGTACTATATAAGTGTCTGCACACTCCATCCCCTTCCAACTAGTATACAGCATGATTTCTGGATCTTAAAGTAGGTATTTATAATTTTATACAAATACAGCTAAGTTGACATATTATCTCTCTTGGAGTATATTTGCGTTAAAGCTTTATCTAATTGTGGATTTAAGGCTTTGCCTTCTAGAGAAGAAAGTGTAGACTCCAGGGAGGAGGTGGGCAATGAAAGGCCTTCTTGTTAACCCAGGAATCACATCCCTGCTTCACTCATAAGGCAGCCCTGTGGGGAATTGTTACGTTCATTGCTCTCCAAGCACAGATGAAAGTGAAGATCTAAGAAGAGCAGTTATTAGGAAGGTAAGTAATGGGAGGCTGCAGGATTAGGGGCAGGCTGAGCCTTGAGGACTAAGAGCCAGTGATCCTGTGGCATCAGGACAACCTCAATAGGTTGTCAAATCCAAGGACAGGAAGAACCTGGAGAGAGTTTCTGGGTGAAGCCAGGGGTGAGAAAATCATGTCCTGTATCAAATGGATCTAGAAATGTGCACTGTTCACCAAGAAAAGAGAAGGCAATAAGGATTATTAACATCAGTAAGTAAAAAGAAAATGGTGACCAGCTAGTCTTTCTTCAAAGAACAAAATTCGCAAGACAGCTTTAGAGCATAATTTGATAGCTTCAGATCACATACTGTTACACTTTAAGTGAGCTATCTGAAGGATGATGGAAACAATCAATGCTTATGAACTACAGATGGTTTCATTCTTTTCTGGAGGCCAGAGGAGATTCCTAAACCAGATCCAAGACCTTGATTAGATGTGACCTTGTCTACATTCTGCTAACAATTTGCTTTTATTTCATCAAGAAACTCTGGCAACTAATTTGTACATCTGTCCAATGTAAACAGAGTGAAACCTCTTTAGAAAATTATTTTGAAAGCCTAAGTCATTTTCATTAAGAACCAGTCTGTCTTATAATCCATCCGAAGAGTGCTTGATTATTGACAAATCAAAAGTATCACAATATAATAGATTCTTATCTACAAAGCAAACTTCCAGTACATAATTCTAGGATAATGCTACAGTGTTCTTCCGCTGGAAATATCCTACTGATGAAAACAGAATCCGTAATAGGAAGAATTGCCAAGTATTTCGAAAGGAGAAAATGGTTCTTACCAGCTGACTTACTTTCTTGACAAGCTTCAACTAATATATCAACTGATACAATATCTTCTTTAATATGTTCAGAGGACTATCAGGCATTTACCCATTACTCCTTAAGGGTGACTCTGGTTTTTATTTTTAAAAATTGTAGGTCCCTTCAGATTTCGTCCAAGAATTTGGTTTCCTAAGAATGTGTTCATCTTATTTTTTGTCAATCTGAAACTGCTGAAATTTGAAAGCCATTTTAGTTAGCTACTTCAAGCAGAACTCAAGAATTTTTCAGATTTAAATGTTTTATTTTTCTATTCTACCCCCCAAAATATATTGCTTTCAAATCAATATCGATCTCTTAAATATACCTCAAGACTCCTAGTCATCTTTGTTAAATCATGAACTATGATAAAACAGAACATTTTAGAAGTTTTACAAATCTCAGACCCAGTTCAAAGGATTTGTTCAACCTTTGCCCTTCCACTCTAATGAGAATAATATATCAAATGGACAGCAAAGGAGAAAGGGGATCATTAAACCTCAACATGAAACAAAAGATACTATATGAAATATTTATAAGCAGAACAGGATGCATTGATAGGAACAGAAGATGACAAGGCTGATGTCTAAAATAAATGTTATAGAAATAATCCAGGAGAATTAATTGAATCATAACTGTTCTCCATTGCTATGAGTGAATGTATAGTGGGAGCTGAAGGAGATGAACAGATAAATCTAACTTTATTTACCATATTTTTTTTTTTTAGTTGTAGTCTTGCTCTGTTGCCCAAGCTGGAATGCAGTGGCACACTCACAGCCACCTCAGCCTTGATCTGCTGGGATCAGGCGATCTTTCCTTCTTAGCCTTCCAAGTAGCTGGGCAACAGGCACGCACCACCATGGCCGGCCTATTTTTTGATTTATTGTAGAAACGAGGTCTCATTAAGTTGACCAGGCTTGTCTCGAACCCCTGGACTCAGGCAATCCTCTCAGCACAGCCTCCCAAAGTACTGGGATTACAGGCGTGAGCCACCACACCTGGCATATTTACCATATTTTTAAAGATAGTCTCAAAGAAGTGCTAGAATATGCAATGTACATAATAACCTGGTCATGCTTTAGGGATACATAGGGACTGAGATACATGTTACATTTGTTCAGAGTATTCAAATAGAAGTGTTTCCCTTATTTGGTAGCGTAAATCTGGCAGGTATAAACAATATAGCCAATATCTTCAGTTACTAGATACTGACTTAAAACATACACTTCCCTCTCTTTCAACCCTCCTATCCAGCCATCACCAAGTCATAAAAATCTCATGAGTCCATTTCTTCTTTCCGTTTCTACAACCACCAATAAGAGAAGTCCTGGCTACCATCATCTTTTCCCTGCACTACTGTAATGGGTTCCTGATTGCCTATCAGTGTCTCTTGCTATCCTCTAACAACAGTCAAAGTGATTACCTTAAATGCACAGCCTGTTGCGTTCACTTTTTTCTTAAAATATATCTATATTTTCCTATAGCTTTTAGGACAAACCTTCCTATTGCTTCCTGCAACGCTCTGCGTGATCTGGCCCCTACTTACCTCTCCAGTCTCGCTTTGCACCACTTTGCTTCCTCTCATCCTCCCATTCTAGCCACATTGCCCCTCCTGCCCCTTTTTCACTCCCCTGTTTGTGACATGCTCACTCCCAACACAGGACCTTTACACAGCCATTCTCCGGGCCTAGAAAGTTAATCTGTCCTCCTTCAGCTAGTTAATACCTACATATTTCAGCTCTCAGGGCACAAAATATTATGAAAACAGTAGAGAAGACACACAGTCCATCCTGAGTGGAAACCAAAGAAGACCTTCTAGAAGTCCTGGACCTCTAGTTTTATTTGTAAAGAAGCTGAGTCAGGTGAAGAAGGGAGAAAGAGCGTTCCTGGCAAGGAAACAATAGGAGTGATGGAACAGAGAGATTGGTGCTGTCTGAGTCAAAAGCAAGGGGAGTGGTTGAAGGGAGATATAGTTGTGAAAGTAAACGGTTATTTACACAGGACTAAGAGGGTTAAACTATGTTCTGTAGCCTATGAGGGAACTTTGGAGGGTGTTATGAAAGGGAAAGACAATATTAGATTTGCATTAAGTGAGTTGCCCATACTCACCAGTTAGTTACAGAATTTGGACTAAGATCCCATTTTTCTAATACTCAGACCAAATGTCATCCCACCAAACCTAGGACATCAGAATAACCTAGCAGCTTGTTAAAACACAAATTGCTGAACCTCACTACAGAAGTTTCTGCGTCACTACATCTGAAATGTAATTTGAATTCTTAACATATTTCCAAGTGATATTGACGCTGCTGGTCCAGGGGCCACGCTTTGAGAACCACTGCACTAGGCCGTATCACTCAATAACTTGAATATAAAGCTATTCAAGGAGACTTGACCCTAAAGAATAGGAAAGAAAAACTGAGACACAGAAACACCAGAACTATGACTAACCCAAGAATCATTTATATATAGTTTGGGAACATTTTATTTTTTCTTAGCAGCAAACATAACTTTGGGCTGCAAATTAATTAATTTCCTTGAATTTCATTTCCTTACCTGTAAAATAAGGTCATCAAGCCAACGAGCTCCATAGTGCCCGCCAGTTCTAAACTTTTGTGATCCTGCAATTTCACTTCTTAATTATATTTTGCTAAGGTTTGTATTAAATTACTTCTTATTTCATAAGCATACATTTGGGTGAAAGAAAAAGAAGGAAAAGAGAACAATCTCAGAGACTTCTGGGAAACTGATAAGAATTAAGCCAAGAATCCTAATAAAAAGAGGTTGAATCACCATGTCAAACATAAATACTTATGAAAAATGGTTATCAATACAATATTAACACAAAATTATGTCGTTTGCTATAAAATTTCTGAACTTTTAAACATTTCACAACTCAATTTTTAACCATCTGTCCAAACGGTTGTTTTTCTATGAAACATCATCCAAGTGTTATTTTCTCTTTACAAAATATCTCAAACCATCCTTCTTTACCAGAAATGCCTTATTAGCTAAGATTCCCATGGTGAGACAAATTTGAAAATACCAGACAAATAATAAACAATGTCCAGAGTCTATGTAACATTCATGAGGGGTCATTTTCTTTCCAAAAGAAATATTTTAAAATGTTTTAGTAATATTTTACATAATTCCAATTTTCTTACTTTTCTTGCTTAAATGTCACTTTTTTTCAATTAATTATTTAAGACCACCAGATTATTTATTTGTTACATTTTTACTTCTTACTGATTAGATATTGGGAATTAAATAGTATCTGATGTTTTCCCTGTGGGTATTCATTCTTTTCCCAATAAATGCCCTCTATATAATCATCTGTATTGTTCACGTTAAATTGGTGACTAGATTCTAAACAAGTGATATTAGCTTTGCTACCAGCCTAAAATTAGGAAATATTAATAATGGGCTGGGAGCATGGTTGAGGGACAAATGATGGCCAGCAGTGATTCAAGAAGTATGGCAATATAATTGGAACTAAAAACTCACAACATCAGGGGGGAACTACTTTCTGTCAGTGAAAAGACTCGTTATTAATTGATTTCTTCTGCCTGTCATGTGTGCCCGCCTTTAATTTGACCACTTATTTAACAATAATTTTTTGTTATTCTCAAAGCCTTTCCTTCAATGTGCCCTGGTTGTTTTCTCTTTGTCCCACAAATGGTCACCTTTTTCAAAATCACACACTCTTGAGGATATCTGATGATGAGGGTGAAATTCAAGCTCTTGTGAACGTTCTTACAGATTACAAGTGGCAGAATTCCAGATCACACTAAGTTACACAGGATAGAACATTTTATTGAAAGGATACCAGGATAGCTCTCATAAATAAAAGAAAAGCTGCAGGACCAGAGAAACTTGAATGAACTAGGTGACTGGAACCAAATGCCTAGGCACAGTCAGTTCTCTCTCCCTTCTTTACTCTTGGCTCTTTTTTTGTGCAGATACATCCTCTCCTGTTGCAGGAAGGCTTTCACCATACTGTGGTGAGGCTATTTGCTGGACCTGAAAGGGAAAAGAGTTTTTCCCTCCAGCTCTAATCATAAATCTTCAGAAATGGACCCTGACCGGCCCTGAATGTATCATGTGCCACCTTGGACAAATCACTTTAACAAAGGTGACACAATTTATCATTAGCCCAAACTAGGCCACATTCCACTCTTATGTTAATTAAGGTATCCAAAGGGGAAGTACCATCCTGGATGTGTTGGGGGAAAGAAATTAAAGAAGCCGGGCTCGGTGGCTCAGCCTGTAATCCCGCGCCTTTGGGAGGCTGAGGTGAATGGATCGCCTGAGCCCGCGGGTTCGAGACCCGCCTGGGCAAGCGAGACCTCATCTCTACAATAAATCAAAAAATCAGCCGGGCGTGGTAGCGCGCGCCTGTAATTTCAGCTACTGGGAAGGCTGAGGCGGAAGGATCGCCGGAGCCCAGCAGGTCGAGGCTGCGGTGGGCGGGAGCGGCCACTGCACTCCAGTCTGGGCGACAGAGTGAGAATCCAAAAAAAAAAAAAAAAAAAAAAAAAAAAAAATGTCTTTAAATAGGATTTTACTGCTTTATTTGTATGGGTCCTGGGCCTTTCTTGTGGACATTGTTTCTAGATATTTTATTGTTAGTGTATCTATTATGGAAGAAATTGCTTCCCAATTCAATTTCTAGCATGTCTTGCTGTCCTAAAGATAAACTATTGATTTGTGTATTTATAGCTTTTGTCAACTTTTAGCTTAACAAACACTATCAGAAGATACTGTTGAGCAAGCATAGCTTAGTTTGTTGGATTTACTGAAATTAGAAAGAAAAATAACCTTGGTCGAGTCTTAACATCAGCTCAAAAAGGAAGGGTGGGGTTTCAAGGTTTGGACTGAGTTGATTTTAAGTAGAGTCTTGCAAGGTTGGGAACGACTTGAAACTGGGCAGGACGTATGACAGAGTAACTTTAGATTGATGGGCATGATAAGACAATAACTTGAACTAAGCTTTGGTCAACAAACTTTTAGTCTTGATATAATTCAGGTGCTTTAGTTGATTTACATTGTATCTTCAGAGCATAAATATGCTACAGAGCCAGACTATAATGTACCTTTTAATTTTTTCAATCTTAATACAGTGACAAGACAGTATTCTGGTGACCCAATTATTTTACTCAATGAGGGAACATTACATTGGTTCAAGTTCTCAGCCTTTTCAACCTGTTTTAGTCATGTGTGAGCCCAAGATTAAGATTACATTAGAGTCTGAGTGCATAATCAACTTAAATCTTCAGTGTTTTCACTGTGTTGTTGATACATGAAAAGGCTCAGCTGGTCGTCTTTCCAACATCTGTTAGTGTCAGATTTTTGTGTTATTTTTGTTTGAAGGTTATTTGGTAGATCAATTGATGAAACAATGTCTATGCAGTAGCTTTTCAGACTCAGGAGGTGACAAATTCAAGCATATAGCACATACACACACACAACACTGAAAAGGATATGATTTGGGGTTTGTAGTCATATTTAAATGGGAGCTAAGAGGACGGAAGATCCAAGGAATGGTTTCTGAGTATTGTTATTGTTAAGACAGACGCCTACATATGTAGGTATGATCTGATAGAGGGTTTTATGTTTCTGTCCCTCTGATCTAGTGTTTTATTTGTCATCTAAAGAGTCATTTGGTGCTTGAGTCCAATTATGCAGGAAATCATCTTTTTAGTACACCAAACTAGTGTCACAGGGAGCTGTCAACCAAACAAATGCAAGTATAAACATAGTCATTATACAAGTACACTGTAATCAAAAGACAAGAATTAGATACATTAAAAGAGGTGACAAAAAGTTCCAAAAGCAAAATGAGGACTAGAACATTTATACATGTCATGGAGAAGTTAAAGAATCTGTTAATCATCCGGACTTCATGAACAAGTGAAGAAGAAAGAAAACAGCCACACAAGAATAAATCTCAACGTGAGCCTCTAATCATGTGAAGTGTGTTTTTTGGATCTTGTGCAGAAGCTGCCCCCTTTCTGTAGTTATCATCTTGATCAATATTCTTGGTAAAATGTTACATTCTCTCAAAGATTGACTAGAAGCTTCTCAAGGGCCCTGACCTGAGATACCAAGCAAAGATAGATTTTGGTGATTTGAAGATGGCTTAAATCTTAAGAGATATAAGGTATCATACCCTAGAGTTTTATTATTGCTTTAGCTGTTGACAACTTCTAGTAATCTTTTTCATCGCGCTCAAGTGCACATATTCTTTGATGTTTCATCCAGAAGATAAAATTACCTGCACCAGAATCAGACATAAGAGTGGAATCATCTTTTGAGGTGCAACACAAAATTAATATATAATAATGTGTTCAATGATGCTCTAGGGGTAAACAATGTTATACAAAGTGAGGTTACTGAAAACCATCAGTTTTCTGACTTATAAAATATGTTAGATTATTCCTGACCTACATGGGAATAGGAATTTAGTGATGTAGGAATGCATCTTTTTTTTTTTTTTTAGAAAGATCCTTTAGTCAGTTTCTGAATATAAAAACAGGTAGATCCTTGAGAAGTTCAAAATCATGGAAATATGTTGCTTTTTAAATATTTATATAAATTAAGAAAACTAAAATTGATTTTTTGTCAGGAATTTTTAGCCTAAATTTGATCAGCTTTGACAGGAATATTGAGTTAATTAAAATTTAAATAATGTATAAGAAGTCTAATTATTTCTGTTACCTTCCTTTAATATGGAGAAAGAGCAAAACTTTATGTTAGCTGATTATTGTTCTAGGAAATCCTCCCACCAATTAATGTTTAAAAGCCTTTTTCATAGTTTAACTATCTTTGAAATTTGTAACCTGAATTGGGAAACACAAAAAAATACTTAGAGGGAAAAGCAAATATTAATGAAATCATAGTATCTAAAAAAATAACAATAAAAGTGGTAACAAAAGATATTTTGAGTGCTGGGTACCATGGCTCATGCCTGGAATCCTAGTATTTTGGGAGGCTGAGGCTGGAGGATTGTTTGAGTTCAGGAGTTTAAGACCAGCCAACGCCACATAGCAAGAACTCCTCTACATACAATAATAATAATGATAATAACAAATTAGCTGGGTGTAGTGGTGTGGACCTGTAGTTCTGACTGCATGGGAAACTGAAGCAGGAGGATCACATGTGCCCAGGAACTTGAGACTACAGTAGGCTACAATCACGTCACTGCACTCCAGTCTGGGCAACAGAGTAAGAGCCTGACTTAACATTTTTTTTTCTAAATACACAACAAATAAAAGTAATTATTAAGAACATAATTCTTTTTCAAAAATAAGGAAGCTTTATCAAAATAATTCAGTCTTATTTCCAAAATTTCAGAAAATTAAGTAAATTATTTCTTGATAATGCAAGAAAGCTTAACTTAGTCGAGAATAATATGGTCATTTTATGAAAAAAGTGCTAATATTGTTTTATATATATCTTCCATGAACACTATTTGGTAAGTTATTACTATTTTTTTTTTTTTGAGTCAGAGTTCCACTCCGTCATCCAGGCTGGAGTACAGTGGCACACTCACGGTGACCCCAGTGTTGACCTGCTGGGCTCAGGTGATCCTACCACCTCAGCCTTCCAAGTAGCCAGAACTACAGTCATACACCACCATACCTGGATGCTTTTTTAATTTTTATTGAGAGACGAGGTCTTAACAAGTTGCCTAGGCTATTCTCAAACCCCTGGACTCAGTCAATTCTCTCACCTTGGCCTCCCAAAAGTACTGGGAGTACAGGCTTGAGCCACTGCCCCAGGCCACGAAAAGATTTTTAAATCTCCTTCTTCATTAATAAAACCATTAACATCGACACTATTTTGTAAGAGTTCAACAAAATATGTTAACAACTTAAAGTATGATTAGACAGTAACACACGAGTATTTTTCTAACTTAAAAATGTTATAAGTATCGAAGAACTATTTATTAACTGCTTCACATTTAATATTAGGTAAGTCTTAAGGTTGATCAACATCTTAAAATTATAATTTAACTAAGACATCAATTCCTTGTGATTTGAGGAATTGTGAATTATCATAACAGTAACACTTTGAATGATTTTAAAGATATAGAACATTACATTTTAGCTTAAGTAAGCAAAACTTAAGTTTTGTAATTTAAAAAAATTGTGAAAATAGTGATAATTTGCCCTAGAACCATGGACTCATAAAAATATGCTAGAAATGTCATCAGCCTAAATTATGAGAAAATAAATACAGATCTTATGCCAAGTAAAATGAATCCTAACATTATTTTTCCATTGTGATCAATCAGAGATGAGGTAGTTATTTTTAATACACAATAAATAACTTTCTCAATGAAATTTCTATGTATGATGAATATAACATAAACTTTATAATATAAATGTATTTTGTACATGTAAAATAATATTTTCGCAAAGCTCTAAGTGTCTAACTTTTCTTATCAAACAACCGAGTTTTACCCAAACTCTCAATTGATTCACTACTACACAAAATAGTACTTTTATATATTTTGCATATTCTTGAAAATGTACTTGATCACATTTTTCTAGAGTGTAAAAAAAAGGTCAGGAAATCTTTTTATGATTAATAAATGTCTAAACTTTCCCAGCTAGTCATATGATTTAAAAGCTAATATATTTTAATCTACTTGGCATGAAGCCAATGAACAGTCATCTTCTATATTGATGTAAATGGACTGTCTTCTAGATATGAGGAATGACTTTATATTAAGATGCTCCTCCCCTTTGTTTTCTGGTGAATTTCTCAATTGAACTTGTGTGATTCATTTTCTGCCTAAATACTTTTTAAATGTTGATGAAAAAAATGCTTTAATTAGACTTTTAACATTTCTAGTAAAATTATCTAGTAGTAATTCTCTCTCTCTCTCTCTCCACCCCCTCCCCCTTCTCTCTTTTTCTTCTTCCTATGCATAGCTTTATGTTGGGGAAACTTGAAAACTTACAGTTCTAGGAAAGAGACCAGTGAAGGGAGGAAAGTTATTTGAAAAGGTAAGTGAGTGGCAGGCCAGGTAGCTCACACCTGTAATCCCAACACCTTAAGAGATCAAGACAGAAGGATCACTTGAGCTTAGGAGTTAGAGACCAGCCTGGGTAACATAGAGAGACCTTATTTCCATTAAAAAATGCAAAAAAATATTAGCCAGTCATGGTGGCATATGCCTGTAATTCCAGCTATTCAGGAGACTGAAGCAGAAGGATTGCCTGAGTCCAGGAGGTCAGGTCTGTGATAAGTCGTGATCATGCCATAGCCCTCCAGCCTGGGCAACAGAGTGAGACTCCAACTCAAAAAACAAACCACAAACAAAAGCAGAAGCACAGAAAATGAACGTTTTTTTTTTCTCAAATATAAGAATTTACAAACTAAGTACATTAGATAAAACAAGGCTAATTCTTTAGCTGTGTAAAACTGTATATATCATATATAGCTGTTATTTCTATAGTTCTATGAAAGTTGTTAAAGTGTTGTGGATACTTCTCCTTATACCACACTTAAAAATTAGTGTTAATTTCCTGCTCTTGCACACATTGTTCTACCTCAATATAAGCTTCAGATGGACAGGAATTTTTGCTTGTTTTATACTCTATTTTATATTGGATATCAAGCTCTCAATAAAGGTTTGTTGAATTAATGAATTGGTTATTTTAATCACAATTCAGAAAATATTTTAGGTCATCCTGCCAAAAGCTTTCACTTTTTAAAAACTACCTACCTAATACATTGCTCAAACTGCGTGTAGAAGTCAAAAACATTGCCGGTAGCCTTCCCTTAAGCTTGAAAGGAAGCCTTCAAACCTTGGAGACTCGGATCCTGAGCTGGATGGCCATTGTGCCATGGTCAACTCTGGAGAAACAGTAGGTGGCCCACAGCTGAGTTCTGAGGGTGACTTCCCTGTCCAAGTTACCCACAGAAAGGGAGGTACTGATGACCTGTCTTTTAAAAAAATAATTTTTATATGGAAATATATAACATGCATACGGAAATAGCATAAACATGTGTACACAGTTCACAGATTTTTCACAAAAATATGCCTGTGTAACCTGCACACAAATAAAGTACTATGACCAGAATGTCAGACATAACCTTATAACTTTTTCCAGGTACTTATGCACCCCATCTTCTACCCCCAAGATAGACACTATCTTCTACCACCATTGAACAGTTTTTCCTGAACTACTTTTAATAACCTAGCCTGTGGCAGTAGCACTGCTGCAGATGAAATTTGCTTTAGTACTCCCTTGAAGGGGGAAAAAAATCTCAGGTAATTCCTTAATCAATAGGACAAAAAAAAATCCCATAAATTAGAAAGAGATATTATATCACTATGCTCCCTCAAGCAAAACACAAGGCAATGTAAAATAAATATTCAAATGGGATCATCTATATAAATAATTTATCCTCTCTTTACATCTTGCAAACAATTTATAGGATATAAAGATGATAATTTAGACCATATCAATAGATGTTAATATTGTTTTCTGCAGTACAAGTTTGGGTTTTTTTTAATTACAGTATGGCTGCATAAATGAAGGTGAAAATTTTTTCAACCAATTCTGTATATAAACATGTTTCTAGGCTAGAAAGAGATTAGTGCAAGCCAGTAAACAGGTCACCAGTAAATAAATTTGCTAACCATATTTTTCTGTTA
Source organism: Tarsius wallacei (assembly GCA_963574415.1). Classification (NCBI taxonomy): domain Eukaryota; kingdom Metazoa; phylum Chordata; class Mammalia; order Primates; family Tarsiidae; genus Tarsius; species Tarsius wallacei. Next base: position 33,124 of record CAUYQG010027780.1, on the reverse strand, counting down.
ATACACTAATCCATCTCTGCTTTCTCTCTGTGACAAACTCTATTTAAATTTCCATGCACTTCTATGTGGTAAGTAAATTCGTTATAATAACTGATATATCTGGAAAAGACGAATAAATAAGAATAATATTTGCCTCTGTAGTTGTGAAAGTAGCCATCATTTTTGTACTTGATTTTTTGAGCTAATTGATCATGATGCTTTTATTAATTAATTTTGAAAAAACGTATATAATATTTGCATAATGCTGAGAACAGTGGTGTTTGCTTCTGAGCATTCTATCATGAAACTGGCAAGGATATCTCAATAAAAACCAATGTTTTCCAAATTTAAGGCTCATCTATCATAAAGTATATTCACAGTTTACAATTGTTTAAGTAAAATATATGAGTAGAATATTATACTTATGTCAAAAAAAGTAGAAAAACATATGGAAAATGGTATATTTTAGAATGTTGAATTTTAGTAAACAGTGTCTTTTTATTCTTCATTATTGTACATAGGTTTCTCTCCCAGACAAATATGTAGTAGTTTCTGTGTCCTCAAGTTTCCAACCACGTCTCTTTCTTCCTTACTCTCAGATGTGGACTTTGCATCTTCTCTGAAATCAGCAGCCATCAGAAGAGATCTTCCGGGTTCCACAGTATCCTCCAGCTCATCTGGTCTATTCCACCCTACCTCCTAGTACTAGGAATGACCCTTCTGAGCACATGGCCAAGCGGAGGCTCCATCTGTGCACCAACTCCTTTACCCTTTTGTTCCGGGAGCACATGCCTTAGCAGTTCTCGCCTCCCGTTTCACATCACGTGTTCCCTATCTGGTGTCCCCAGCATTGCTAAATGACAATCTGCTCCTTATCACTCAGTCCTCTGTGTCTTATCCATCAGTGGCACCTGATGACGTGGACCATTCCCTTCTTCTGAATTTCCTTTTTCTCTTGGCTTTCAGACACTACCTTCATGTTATTACCCACCTTGCTCATTTTTTCCTCTATTTCAATCTCTTTTATTCATTTCTCCTCTTCTCCTGACTGCTTAAAATCGAAGCTTCCCAGAACTCCTGGATCCTAATTTTCTACATATCAATACTTAACTCCCTGGGTGGTTTCATCCAGGCTCATGACTTTATCAAACTTCTCTGGTAACTACCAATTTTTCTTTGCAGCCTAGATTTTCCTCCTCAAACCAGAGTCACATTCCAAATGTCTACTAAAGATTTTCATTTGTCCAACAGACAAAGTAATTTGCCATAAACTGTCCTTTGGATCTCCCACCACTAACCTACTTACCTTTATTATTTTATTTTCTACTTGTTTAATAATGACAGTTTCAATTCCTTAGCAGCTAAGACCAAAGGCTATGGAGTTAACCTTGACAAGCTATATACTAGGATAAATCATTTGCAAGTCATATGTCTGATAAAGGATTTGTATCCAAAATGCATAATCACTCTTAAAATTCAACAATAAAAAAAAAGATTTTTATGAAGGCAAATGATCTGAATAGAAACTTCACAAAAGATGATATATAGATGGCAAATATACATATAAAAGATGTCCACAGGCCAGGCCCAGTGGTTCAGTCTGTAATCCCAGCACTTTGGGAGGCTGAGGCGAGAGGATTGCCTGAGCCCAGGGATTCAAGACCAATGTGGGCAACTTGGTGAGACTTCATCTCTACAATAAATCAAAAATTAAGCTGGGCATGGTAGCATGCACCTGTAGTTCCAGCTACTTGGAAGGTTGAGGTAGAAGGATCACTTAAGCCCAGCAGGTTGAGGCTGCAGTAGCCGTGAACATGCCTCTGCACTCCAGCCTGGGTGACAGAGAAAGACTCTAACTCAAAAAAAAAGATGTCTACTGCTGGGTATGGTGGTTCATGTCTGTAATTCCAACATTTTGGGAGGCCAAGGCGGGAGGATTGCTTGAATTCAGGAGTTCAAGACCACCCTAGGCAACAAAGCAAGACCTCATATCTACAAAATATCAGAAAATTAGCCGGGCTTGGTGGTGCACACCTGTAGTCCCAGCTACTAGGCAGACTGAGGTGGAAGACTCACCTGAACCCAGGATGTCAAGATTGCTGTAAGCTATGAGCCATGCCACTGCACTCCAGCCTGAGTGACAGACCCCCAATTCAAAAAAAAAATGTTCAATATCATTAGTCATTAGAGAAATGTAAATTAAAACTAAAATGAGATTCTAGTTTTAGGTATTTATCTAAGTACATTGAAAAATTCTGTTGATGTAAAATATTAAATATATATTTCATTTTTATTTGTAATTGCCAAAATCTGGAAAGAATCAAGATGTTCTACAAAAGGTAAATAAATATAAATAGACTATGACACATCCATACAACAATGTACTATTCCACAATAAAGAGGAAGAGATTTGATTTCTTTCATGTAGTAATATGTTATCTGAATGGTAGATACTTAGCTAGGCATTTGTCAAAACCCATAGAACTGTACACTGTATAATTTACTGCATGCAAATTTAAAGACTCAGCATGAATATTGAGAATTCCATAATGGAATGCAATGTATAAAAAATGCAAAGTCTAATTGCATGACAAATGTATGATAAAACAACATGGAAGGGGAAGGGTAAAGCTAGCCAACCTAAGTAACTTTGGAAAATAGCATTTTGCGTGGTTATTGTAAGCACAGGACAAAAAGACCTATAGATCAACATGGTAATCTACTTGGTAAATTTGTTTTTCACAATGGTATAGAGTAGCACTTTTTTATACTACTTAACCTATATACTGGGGTTGTAAAAATAAATAAATTATCAGAGAAGTTACAAATAAGCAATGGAGAAAGCTCGAATGAACCCTGTACTGCTGGACTAGAGTCAGATAAGTATGAAATCACATAAATATACACATTTAAAGTTATTTAACTATATAAACAATTGGGCCAGACAATTACAGACTATTTTAAGGAAACCAATTTATTTCTGTGTGATTAAAAACTGGTTTTAAGAAATAACATGATGAATATTCAAATTCTTATTACTACTTTTAAGTTAATTGCAAAATTTTAGGCTTTAAGAGAAAATGATTCAAATTTCTCCCCAGTGGGCTAGGACTGGAAAGCAGATATTTTTAGAAGGCTTGATGAATGGTGTGTTAATGCTAAATGAAGATATAAAATTTGTTAGATGCTCTAGTCAGTGTCATTTTATTATTATGGCCTTTTCCTATCAATTTAAAACAGTTATCTTTAGTGCTAATTTTTAGAGGATTGGAGTCATATATAATAATGATATGAAAATTTATCCTCTCTGAGTATCTAAATAAAATCTTTCCAACCATTTCTGTTATGAGAACAGTCCTGAAGACTATTATGTTACAGCATCATAGATAATTGCACATCTATTTTTACAGTTTGCTCAACAAGAATAAATTAAATTGCCATCTTCAAGTAGAGAAAAATAGCCTTAGTCACTATAATTAAAAAATGACTAATTTGCAAATCTTCTTGCAAATAGGCTGAATGTTTCTTTTACAAAATTACATATTAATAACATAAAATTTCCGTTTTACTATACAAAATTAACTAAGTTATCTATGTTGTATTACATAAAATAATTACAAAATCTACCCTCTGATAATTTCAAATATTGTTAAGACTCTACAAATGAATTTGCATTGTTTCTATGTAGTTTGCTATTTTTCCTAGAACAGAATGGAGAGTTGTTGGTAAATAGACAAATTTTCCTTATTTATAAGAGACCATTGTCTATATCAACATTTTATTATGTCCTTTCTGTATTAAAAAAAGAGCACTTTCGTGGGTTCGAGACCCGCCTGGGCAACTTGGCGAGACCTCATCTCTACAATAAATCAAAAAAATTAGCCGGGCGTGGTAGCGCGTGCCTGTAGTTCCAGCTACTTGGAAGGCTGAGGCAGAAGGATCGCGGAGCCCAGCAGGTCGAGGCTGCGGTGGCAGGGAGCGGCCACTGCACTCCAGTCTGGGCGACAGAGTGAGACTCCAACTCAAAAAAAAAAAAAGAGCACTTTGAGCCAGGCTCAGTGGTGCACACTTGTGGTCCCAATTACTTGGGTGACTGAGGCAGGAGGATGCCATAAGCCTAGGAGTTTGAGGCTGTAATGCATTGTGATTTTGCCTCTGAATAGCCACTTCATGGTAGCCAGAACAATATATTAAAATCTTATCTCTGAAACACATAAATAAGTTACAGCACCTTCCTGAACTCTTTTTCTAAATTCTTCACTTTTGAGCAAAGGGAATTTTAAAAATCAGGAAAAAGACAAAGTTCTTCTTTGATGGACATTTACCAGATTGGCATTAACAGTACTCAATCCCCTCCCATGTCCCACCCACAGGCCACAGCAACCATGGCCCCTCCCCATGACTCTATAGATCCCAACAGCTTGGTGCAAGAGGAACTCCAAGACCCTCTCTAGCTTTATTGCTACCATCTGTTTCCACTTGTCAATGGCCATGTCCCACAGTTAGCAAAAAATTGGGGGATAAATTTTTAAGATATTGATATATTGGTGGAATGCCTCTCTTTTTACTTATTATATATGATACAACTCAACTTATTTATATTTTCTTTATAAATGTTAACACAGAGTTTCTTTATAAATTTCACTGAAATGCAATATTTGGAAATTTTAAATTCAGTTGAAATATGGTCAACAACAAAAGATATCATAGGAAGGTTTGCCATGAATAATGTATCTTTTATTCACTAATAAATGCATTCATTTGCTTAATTTATTCTTATTTGCAGAATCAGAGTATTAAAAGGGAATGACAGGGTCAGAGACTTCTGTATTAATCTAAATCTGTCATTTATTAAAGTATGGTTCTGTTTTACATAGATATAATTATAATGCATAGTAATTTTTGAAGAATACAGCAGAATAAAGTATGTAAACTAAATACAAAATGATCGCCATAACTTTTAGCTCTGAAAATGTGAAGAAACTACAGATGCATTAGAACAGAAAGTGCCTATCATCTCACCTTCATTTCCTAGTGAATCCCTTATACATTTCAATATATTGTTTTGTATTTTTTAGATATCAATCAAGTCACAAGTTCATAATGTTTTCCTCCTTCATTTAACTTTTTATTTATTATCCTTAACTAAATCTCTTTTGTATACTAGGTTTGAGCTCACTGGACAAATATGGATAAGCAATAATAAATAATGGCAGCCGGGCTCGGTGGCTCAGCTTGTAATCCCGCGCCTTTGGGAGGCTGAGGTGAGTGGATTGCCTGAGACCGCGGGTTCGAGACCCGCCTGGGCAAGCAAGACCTCATCTCTACAATAAATCAAAAAATTAGCGGGCGTGGTAGCGCGCGCCTGTGATTCCGGCTACTTGGAAGGTTGAGACGGAAGGATCGCCGGAGCCCAGCAGGTCGAGGCTGCGGTGGCCGGGAGCGGCCCTGCACTCCAGTCTGGGCGACAGAGTGAGACTCCGACTAAAAGAAAAAAAAAAAAAAAAAAAGAGAGAATCAGTGGTCATTTTCTCTAGGAGGCAGTTCTCTGGTTGCTGTTAAGTTTAGATTAGATTTTGGAGTTCTATAAAATTGATATTTTAGTCTTTGCCAGCCTATGGTTGTTTATTTAATAGAAGGAACATTCTATGGGTCTCACTGTGCTATTTTCCTTTATTCTTTATGTCAAATTTTTAAAATGTCTATTGTTGGTATATTAGGTATTTTAGTTTTCTCTTTACCCTGTTTTTGTTAGATATTCTTCTAATTCTAATAGTCCAATACTCGGTATACTTGTTTTTTTATTTTTAAAAAAAGTTTAATGATAATTATTTTTGTTTTGTAATTATTTACTGTGAGAACTTATTCAGGGATGTGCTTTTGTGTGAATGACTGGGAAGCTTGTATGACTGGGCTTAGGGAGTATCTCCTGCTTTAACATAGCCTGGCTTTAAGTTTTATATAAGTTGCTTAGCTTACAAATTTTTCTTCAGATAAGCAGTATAAATTCAGACATTCAATCAACTTAATGTACAATATCAGAGTTTAGATTCTGATGGTAGTAAAAATCTTTTTTTTTTTGTTTTAGTTAGAGTCGCACTCTTTTATCTAGACTGGGGTGCAGTGGCACACTCATGGCCAACCCAGCATCAACCTCAGGTGAACCGTCCATCTCAGCCTTCCAAGTAGCTGGAACTGGAGGTGCACACTACCACAACTGGCTAATTTCTTGATATACTGTAGAGAAGAGGTCTCACCAAGTTACCCAGGCTGGTCTTGAACCCCTAGGCTCAGGCAATCCTCTTGCCTTGGCCTCCCAAAGTGCTGGGATTACAGGCTTGAGCTACCTCCCCCAGTTGGCAAAAATCTTTATTGTCTTTTTGAGTCATCAGGCAATCCAGCAGAGTTTCCTTAATGTTTCTATTTTTTATGCAGGTTTCTCATTTTGAACTTTAGACTACATATTTTTTTTTCACGTGTATTTAAAGCTTTTGCTATGTATGATATAGTATACTTTTTCTTATGTGGCTCCCAATTCTCTTTCTTTCTGATAACTAGGTATGCCCTTCTCTTTTGTTGTGTTCTTTCTTTCTTTTTCTTCTTTTTTTAAAGTTGAGATCTCACTCTGTTGCCCTGGCTGAAGTACAGTGGCATGATCACAGCTCACTGCAGCTTCGAACCCCTGGGCTACGCTATCCTACCACCTCGGACTCCCGAGTAGCTGAGACTACAGGCTTGCACCACCACGTCCAGGTAATTTTTAAAAAAAATCTTTTTGTAGAGATAAGGTCTATGTTGTCCAGGCTGATCTTGAAGACCTGGGGTAAAGCAATCCTTTTACTTTGGCCTCCCAAAATACCGGAATTACAGATACCATTTCCGGTGGTGAGACACCGTGCCCAGCCTTTTCTTTTCTTTTTAACAACTACAAAGTGTACTCTTAAAAATACCTTCCGGTTGCACAATATTTCTAAGTTTTGGTAGAGAAAAAATTTGCATAAACTTGTCTCAATCTGCCTAAATCTGAACTATCACCATTGACTCTTCTATTCTCTTTCATCTGCATCTGTTCATATCCCTTCACTGAATTACGGAATTCAATAATATTCTTTATAGTTTAATTTTACAGGTTTTTTTGCAAGGGGAGGGGACAGCAAAAAGTATAATGCATCCATTTCTTCTTCTTAAGCACGTTAGGATTTATCTTCTGTGCCAGTATATTCTATATTTTCCCTTCTGACTGTACACTTCAGTATTCTTCCAGATACTTCTATAATATCCTTTTGTTATTAAAATTGTTTACAGTTTATTAAGTTGTTTACAGTTTATTGTTATCTTCATTCTCACTCTACAATGTCTTCTTTGATACTCTCAAGCATTTCTATACCTACAATTACTACACACACACGCACACACACAAATTATCTCTTTTTTTTATTACTGCAAATGTCTGCATAATACATTAAATGCTTTGGAAATTTTACCCAAATATTCCCAAATCTTAATGTTTATTTTCTCTTCCTAAACCCATTATTTCCATTCTTCATTTAGTAAATGCCAAATCTTATTTCTCAGTTGCTCAAATTAGAATTCAGAGAAAAATCATTAGATTTCTCTATGCATTATTCTTTAACTTTATCTTAATCACTAATAAACCTTATTTTTTGTATTAATAACATATATCTAATTTCAAATATTTTTCTTCCTGTTCATTGCCTCCATGTCCATATCCAATGTACTATCCTTTTATATTAAAGCAGTACAATATTTCACCAATTGATCCCCATTATTTTACTATTAACTGTGCCATAAAATGTCACAAAGAAGCAAAATATCTTCCTTAAATTAAAACAACATCTTGTCACTTGTCTAATTAAAATTCTTCACTGGCTTTCCATAGTATAACAGGAAAAAGGTAACAGAAAGTGGAAAACAATAACAAATAGAAAACAACAAAATTTCAGGCTTAAATCTTAATGTGAAATGTATCACATTAAATATAAATGGTCTCATATTAAATAATTACATTAAATATTAGTGGTTTAAGCTCATCAAATAAAAACAAAGAATGGCAGAAGTGTTTAAAATTACTAGATCATATGTTGCCTATAAGAAAATCATTTCTGCGGTAACAAGTGATCTTGAGACTAACAGTTATGAATATATAAAAATAAACATTTTCTATTTCTTTGTGCCACATTAATTTAAAGTCTAATTAATGTTGTATCATACTCTGAAATATAAAGAGTTAAAACTGTAAAGGTTCTAGAAGACAACATGACAAGTGGGAACACAACTTGACAGATACTTCACAAAAGAAGATATCAGTGGCCAATGCAAACACGAAAAGATGTTCAATGTTGTGACTTATCAAAAAACTGCAAACTACAGAGTCATTGAAAAGGCTAATATACAAATTATGAGAAGTCCAAATGTCCTGAAAGTGGAACCAAATGAAACTCATGTGTTATTGGTGGGCCTATAAGATTGAACAGTCAATTTGTAGAATGTTTGACGGTTCTTCATATTGATAAATATATGTTGATCATATAGCTCAGTAATTCTTTTTCTAAGTGTGTCACTCCAAGATACCAAAGAGAACACTATATATTCATAGAAAGATTCATAAACAAATATTCAGAGAAGTGTTATTCATAGGAGTCATAACAAACACTGGCAATCACTGAGCTGTTAATCAAGAAAAGAATAGATAGACAAATTGTGGTATATCCATACAACATAATACAACTCAGCAATAAACATAAAACAAACTATTGATACACACAGTAACAGAGCAATCTTTAAAAATTATGGTTAGAAGAGGCTAGACACATAAGTTTATACTTTGTGTTTCAACTTATGTAAAGCACAAAATGTGACAAACCCAGTCTGTGGTGTTAGAAATCAGAACAGTGGACGGGGAAATGAACTGGAACAGAACATGAGGGAACTTTCTAGGTGATGAAACTCTTCGATAGTGTGATTCTGATACAGTGGTTATCAGTGTACACATTTATCAAAACTCATTATATTGTGTACTTAAGACCTACTTATTTCTCCACGTATAAACCTTAGCTGAAATACATAACATTAAGGCCATTTTCCTATCACATATCTTCAAGTTTGACTGGAGGCAGTGCAAATCCGACAGGGCAGCCCATTCTTTCCTTCCCCTCAGAGCTCTCCTCCCACCTCAGCAGCCTTAACATGGAATTCCACTCGATGGTCCCTGGAACTTCAGATTTCACAGTCTCTTTCAGTCACAAATGTGGGGTAAAGGGAAAGATCAAAATGATGAATTTCAGAAAATAAGCACAATTTAAAGATTTTCCTGGGTGCATGACCTCATAACTATCATATATAATTGCACACTCTTATCTGCAAGAGAGCTGAGCAAATACAATTTTTAGTTTTTAAAATCGAGGCACAACGTCATTTCCAACAAGATAGGAGCTTTATTATTAAGGAAAAAGAGATAAACAGATATTGGAAAGCAAATACTAGTCTTTCTCAAACCTCTCCATTAAGGCTTCCAAATTTTCATGGACAGCCTTTGCCTTCATATATATTTTAAATACAAATTTATCTTCCCCAATGCATTCATTATACAGTGGTTGAGAATAAGCAATACGAACTCTATAATAGCCTTATTTTGAAATGGCAGAGTGAAAAGCTTACAGCAGTCACTGACTCATAGCACGCATCATCCTTTGGGAATAAATAGCAGACATTTTTTAATACTATTCCAATTACAGTGTACATTTGAACTAAAGCCAAACAATTGCTGCTGAATATTATGGGCCAAGCAGATTATGACCTGAGTCAATGTGAGCTTGGCTAAATTTTCGACTATGTCTTCTGTGTCCTCCACTCCGGTAGCAATTTTTTGTTGTTTTTCTTGTCCATTCTTTTCTTTTTTTTTTTAGACTTAGATTTTATTCTGCTTTTGGTGTGAAGACTTGATTGTTATTATTTCTCCTCCTTTACACTACTTCTTCTCTTCTGCCCCTTGCTGGTCACACTTAATAAAAATAATGAGTATTAGATGTACATTGTATTCTTTTAGTTCTTACAAGGATTGTCTACTTTGCATTTGGTAGACTCATATATTTATCTCATTGTTCCAATTCATATATTGCTGGATGGGCCTTTTAAAGTAGTGCCATTCATTTTATAAAAGTTAGCATTCTTCCAAGTTCAAGGTGCTGTGCATCGACTCAAGGTTTCTCCTGGACTCAGTTCTAAACAAACCAGCATTAAACAGGGTTTGTTTTACCATTTGTGGTATGGGGGTTTGTTTTCTAATATCACTAAAGTAGGATAGTCTTACTTCTTTTGATATTTTATGTTCGATTTCAAGGAGGGGAAAAAAACTCTTTTATTGTGTGAACTTTAAATAGAAGCCATGAAGAGATTCTTAACACTATTTAAGTTTAGGTTTTACCTTAGTAACAGCAGGTTACTAACTTATATGAGGCATGTCCATGATGTTAAACAATTTAAAACATGCTCTGACCATGTCATGCTATGGTAATGGCAGTATGTCCAGTAGGTAAGAGAAAAAAAAATATTCTAAAATATATTCAGCTAAATATTTTAATGCACCTCATTTCTTCAAGAAATCTTAAGTAAAACAAGTTCCAGTGGGAGTTTTTTAGCTCACTTATTAAGACTATTAATAAATATAGATTCCAGGGCAGAGTTGCCTTGTGGCTATAATAATAGTGATTGTGGAAGCACAGATTCCCATTGACATCTGGTTGACCTGATTTTCCTAGTTATAGAAGTAGTTAACAGAAGGGAATTCTCAATAGTTGAATATTTCTCCAGACACATCTAAAAATTTTTATAAATCTAAACATGTTCACAATTTTCAACTGATTAAATTTTTCACTGGAGAAAATTTTACTACACTGGCATTTTTAATGCTTTCGTATAAATTTTGCCTTTCTTTTTGCTAAACAATTCTGTTTAGTTAACTTAAAAGTTTTGTTTTCCTCTGCAACAACAGAAAACTTCTACTTCCTCAAAAATCTAATAAATTTATTTTTTTCCCAAAACTTCATATGGAACTTACGAATTTCACACCTGCATTTCCAGAATAAACAAATTTTTAAAATATAACAATCAAAGATTCTGACAGAAGGAATGTTAAGTTGTGAAGAACGTGATCACAAGAGACATGGCCAGAACCATCTTCCTCTGCCGTAAGGAAAAGACCAGCTGCCAAGTCATGCTGGATCCAGGATGGGGTGTATTTCTTTCTTATTTTATAGTATATGGAGAATATGGCTTAAGGATTATCTTGAAAGGTCAAGAATAACAGCATTGTTATTCAAGGGAGCTCTATTTATTGAGATGGTAAAAATTTTATCTAACCAAGGAATTGAGATAATCTAACATATTGCAAGTTTTTGAAGAGAACTAAAATTCAGAGCCAAAAAGATACTCCAGAGCAAGCCTCAATTCAGCTTTTTTTTTTTTACATTCTAGGGTCTTTAACGATAGCATCCCATTCTTGGCTCAAAGTTATATATGACTCATACTGCTTTCAGTTGCAGGTATTAGAAGTCCATATGGAACTGCCAAAAGTTTCTAAATAGAATGGATGGCTCACAAGATATCCAGATAGCAAAAGGAAGGCAGTATTAATAAGAATTATAACAACGTTAAGGAGCCCCAAACACAGGAGCCACAAACCCAAGAGCTGCAATCAGTAGACATCAGAATCACAAGGATGAAACTGCAAGGAAGGCCATTACCAAAATAAAGGGGATTCTTAATCTTTGAATAAAACGTGGTGCTGATGGTCAAAACAGGTATTCAAAATTCCATTGCTGTGTTATCAAATTTCCACCAAAAAGTATGTGTCAAAATAAATTATGTAGAATTTTAAATATTTGAATATCTCTAAATATATGACACCCTTTCTTGCTTACTTAGGGAATTATTATACACTTGATAATTTTCATATGCTCTTTGAGCATGTGCTGACATTGATGGTAATTGCACTGAATAACTGGTTACTTCCCTCCCTCAATATTTCTTTCAGAAAATATTAGAAACATTGCCTTTAGGAGTTAAAAGTAGATAAGATGTCCAAATAACATGATTTTTTACTATGTTTACAAACTACCCAACAGTGCACGAGGTATATTTAGCTTGCCGATGGTAAGACCATTCTGACCTGCCTAAAAGTAGAAAGTTTGGAAGATAGGTGTACTGCTGACAAACCCATATCCGTATACAGAATAAAGCTTAATACCAGTCACTAAGCTGATTGTGAGTATCTTTAGAGTGGTAATAAATGTTCTAGGTCAAAATACAATTTTTTTCTGTTGGGACAGGAGTCAAAGTCAACAGTTGTCAGGAACTTGAGAGGCTATGGGAGTAAGTGATGTTGAATCAGATGAAAAAAATGATTTAATGTGGTTTATGCTGCTTCCTCTTGTATATTTATTCTATTCTCTCATCCAGATTTAATTTTAGAGAGTAGAAAATAAAGGCTCAGAAAATGCTTGAATTTAGTCTTTGCCCGGCTACTTGTAGCTTCGTAGCTATGAAAGAATCACTTCATCTGTCTTTACATTGTTGGATTCTCCCTTAATACTCCAATTGCTCGCCCTCTGTGTGTAGGAGAAAAGCAAACTGTAGCTTTGTGGGAGGTACTTCTCTCTGGTTTCCCTTTCTCCATCCTATAGCATGAAAAGGACATCACTTGGGGATGCAATCTGCTATGAGCCTTTAGCATCTCTGCACATGCTTGCTCAGTATTTCAAGAAAACAAGATTAGGTTTATTTTGACCACACTTTTGGATTCTCAGAATTGTGTTTCCACAGCAAACTTGAAGAAGAAGGCAACAAAGAGAAGACTTGTTGTTTGTCACTATAAAATGGCAAATCCCCCAGCTCAGTGTTCCTCTCTAGAAATGTTGCCCACCAAGTGTCCAGTATGGGCCTTGGTGTTACACTAGGGGAATGAGGAAGCAGCTTAAGTGTCTTGTCTGTGACCCAGCTCCTGCTTTTCCTTTGAGTAGTATGGTCTTTGTCTCTGAGTCAAGAATTGTATGTCTTCATGAAACTATGAATGGCAGGCTGACTTGGTGGCTTACGTGATGGGTAAAATGAAATATTCTCACATCCTTCACATTTATTAACAGCCACAATTCCATATGGAGGTAAAATAATTTTCTTTTTCGAAAAGAAAGGAAGAACGTATTTGAACTAATAGATGATGAGCAATTTAAAAAAGGGATTCCTGAAGTGTACATAGCATGATCTGGAAAAATACAGGACAAAACAGAGACTTTGGGATATGTTTATAAAAGAGCAGAAAAGACATATTGGCATTTGTAAAGGATGTGGGAAAGTCTAAAGGTATCGGTAGGCAGGTTCAACTACTAAACTGCATGTGTGTTGATAGGATGTCTAGATCCATATTTTGAAAGACAGATAAAAGTCCTCAGGCAATGCTCTGTGTGAAGAGGAACAAAGGCATGGTAGTTCAAAGCCCTTTGAGCTGGAGTAGCGAGAATGGTGATGAATCCCCCTTGGTCAGCAATACACCAAGTAACAAAGTAGATACAACATACTCACGATGTTCATTAATGATTCATATTTACGAAGAAGTGGGATAATTTGCTTTAAATTACTTCGTTTAGGAGCGAGGAATTTAGCTACTTTAAAAAATGCTGAAAAAAAAGGCAAACATGATCTGCAAATCCATTTAATTGATAAAATTAACCTATGGTCATGAATGTAATAAATATGGCTAGATCAGTTTAAGAAATATATCATAAAAAGTGAATACCTTAAAAAATGAATACATTGCCTTATAAAATTGGAAGACAGATACAACTCCCTGATTAGCATCAGTAGCATGAAAACAGTGATTATGCCCCTGCATATAGGGAAAATGGTGTAGTATATAGCAGGCCAATGCTCTCAGTTAAATAAGCACAAAAAACTGAATAAATTATTTTAAAAATCATGGGTATAAAAGCATCAGAGAAATTTAGAAGTAACTGAAGGAGATAACATTTTTACAGGTAAGATAAGAACCTGCAGTTATCCCAAGAGGCATTTACCAGTTTGGGGAAAGGATAGAGTCTGAATGTTTAGGATTGGCTCAGACCAACAGATGTCACTGGAAGACACAGCGGTGAGACAGTAGCACGGTAGATTATGAATTGTCACCGGTGCAATGGCCTTGTTAACCTTTGTTGTCTGCCTTCCTTTCTCCGGCTTACTTCCTAATGTCTTCACCTCCCAAACAAATTATTACCTTTGCATTCTTGTCTCAGAGTCTGCTTATGAAAAACTAAGCTATTAATAAAGCACTAAATTTAGGATGTTCTGGACGCTGTTGGTAATATGACAGCTAGCAAGTCAGTTCTAGTTAAAGCAGTGCAATGGAATGCTTGATGCTCAGGGCTAATAGAGTAAGACTTGGGGGCCTTCTGTCAAGCAATGATTTCTTAGACAACCGAGATTATGTACTCAACTGAGACCCCATCCTTAGGCAGCCACACTGCCTCCTGAACCTAAGGGAAGACATACCTTAAATAAAGTGCACATAAATGTTTATGTAAAGTTGCAAATATAGATTGACATTACACAAATTTAAAGCAGTAGAAAAAAGTTGGCAGAAGATGGATATTTATATATACCGCATATATACAAATATATATGTAGTCCTGAATTATAATAATTGGTTAACTTTTGATTTCAAAAACAATTTTCAGTGTAAAAATGTTGTAATAGAAAAGAAAAATAGCTATGTGTACAAATAGGATAAGACACAAACTATTTTGTAATCTATTTTTCTACTTAAAATATATTGTAAGTACATATGTATCAATCAGATACTTCAGTGATTTATAATGCAGACTACTACATTGAGTAGCTAGTGTTGAATCTATAATTGTAGGACATTTAGGTCAGGATATATTTGGCTCTTCTACACAATGATTGCGAATTTTTTTGTGTTAAAGCAAAGGAATATTTTAAGTTATTCCCACCGAATATTTGTATCAAAGGTAGCACATATATCTCAGTCTTTTGTTATTTTTTTCCATGAAAAATACAAAATTTACATTTATTTTCTAGAATATTTGAGTGCACATTCTTCCCAGACATAGACTTATATTGGGATTTATCATTCATTTTCATCACAACCAATGTAATAAAAAGAACAATATGCATTAGTGTCAGGCATTTCTCAAAAATTATTTTATATATTTATTGACGACTTTTATTGTGAATTCGATTCTCACTTTATTGAAAATTTTTAAAAATTAAGTTCTAAGGGATCTTTATGTATACAAATATAGTCTTCAGTCTTTTATACATTTTGCAAGAATTTTTTCTGATTTTCTATTTTAAATAATATTTTTATTATCATTGTTGTTCTTTGTTTTTTCTCTTATTTTTTTTCTTCATTCCTACCTTTCTTCTCTCTCTCTCTCTCTCTCTCTCTCTCGTTCCTTTTCTGCTTTTCTTTCTTTCCATTTTGTTTCTTTCTCAAAGAGGAGTACTATTTTAAATTGTCAAATCTAGTAATATTTTAATTTGCAAATTTTATTCTTGAAATCAGGCTTAGAAAGTCTTCAATCATGTTAAATTATAGGAAATTTTATCTGCATTTCATTCTAGGATTCATATTTTTACATGTTTACTTCTCAGTTCATTTTCAATGCACCATGCTCTATCTAGTGTTTGTTGCTTTTTAAGGAATGACAATAGAATTAGTGATTATGGAAAGGCTACACTTTAAGCCTGAAAAAGTAGTCTGAGGATGCAAGAGACATACATAATCTGAATAAATTTTTTTTTTAACAAAAGAAAAGCAACAATCACCTCTGTAAAGAAACTACTTTGAAGCTTAAGTGGTGAGTCATTAGGTAGGAGGTTTATGGCCAAAATTGACAAGAGAAAAAGGAATTGATGTGCAGACTCTGATCTGAGCAACAGCTTCCAGCAACAAACCGGCAGGGCAGGCTGAGTTTAAGCAAAGCAGGTTACTGATAGGGACTCCATTGACTGAAGTATCCACAGTATTCTGGCGGTGCTAGAAAATACGCTATTTAAAGTTGAATTTTTTTTGTTATAAACCTCTTACAACACTCCCAATTCTTCTGTCAAGTATAGCATATACAATGTCTACTCAGTGCCAGCCTTTTATTAAATCTCAATTGGAAAATACAAGACTGCAGGCACACAAGCTGGAGCAGCTAGAGTGTAGTGGAGAGATTACCCGAGAGGATGCTGAAGAAGCCTGAAGCCACTCATGATAATACAGGCACATACATTTTCTTCAAAATCTGCCAAAACACACTGGGAAAAAACACATTCAAATAAAAACTGGTAGTCAAGTAGATATTGCTCAAATGGGTTGGAAAATTTGGGAACCTCAGGTGAAGGTGAATTTAGACAGTATTTCAATACTTGTCCCACCAAGAGACTTTCTTTCAACCTTCTTGTGATATGTGTGTTATGATAGTGTCTGTTACTAGATAAATTTTAAAATCATGTGATCTCATAAAATAGCTTTAGAGTTTGCTTTTTGTTTTGTTATTTTGTTTTTAATTACAGAAATGTGGAGCACAAATGAGGGTTAACTACATAAGTAGTCTACCTCTATGGAAATCAGTGTGGTGATTCCTAAAAGAACTAAAAATCGACCTTCCATACAATCCAGCAATCCGTTTCCTGGGAATATATCTGGAAGAACATAAATCACTCTACAAAAAAAGACACCTGCACACCCATGTTTATTGCAGCTTTAGAGACTGGATTTCAAATGTATTATATTCACAGATTAATTTGGGGATGATTTACACATTCTCAATATTTATTTATTTATTTAAAATAAAAGAGTAAGGTAGTCTTTATTTCTGTTGAATATTCATGTATGCTTCCCAGTGGCATTTAAAAATATATTTTTAGAGGTCCTGCATAGTAAACAGTTGTTTCTAATTTTCTGAAATATTTGCACACTTCTAGAAGGGGGATTTGTACTTTTGTAACGAATTTTTCCACATATACTGCAAGGGATATATGTTTCACTTTTTATTATGTCATTTTCTAACATAATAAAAAATATTTTTAGTTCCAATGTGTTTCAATGATTTGTTTGAATTTTTAGATACAAAATATTTCTAGTGACAAATAATTATTATGGTACTCACTCGATTTTTATGAGTACACTTAATTATTTTGTTCATAACTTATTCCAATGCCTATAATCTAAGAAAAATATTCAATACTGGTCGTGAAAATGAATAACCTTGCCTTCTTAAAGTTTGTACTGGTAAAACCTCATTTCTTAAGAATTTTAGGAGTGCTTGTTGTTGACAATGCATCAAACTAAGTGTGCAAAATTCTCTTATTATTTTTAATAATAATTTTTTCTTATAATAAGGTGTCAAGTTTTCAATGATTTTTCTATACATAGGAAAGTACAAAAAAAATTGTTTCTATTGAAAATGTATTCAGCCGGGCTCGGTGGCTCAGCCTGTAATCCCGTGCTTTGGGAGGCTGAGGTGAGTGGATTGCCTGAGCCCGCGGGTTCGAGACCCGCCTGGGCAACTTGGCAAAATCTCATCTCTACAATAAATCAAAATTTAGCAGGGCATGGTAACGAGCGCCTGTAGTTCCAGCTACTTGGAAGGCTGAGGCGGAAGGATCGCCGGAGCCTAGCAGGTCGAGGCTGCGGTGGCCGGGAGTGGCCACTGCACTCCAGTCTGGGCGACAGTGAGACTCCAACTCAAAAAAAAAAAAAGAAAAAAAAGAAAATGTATTCATAGATTAGTATTGTATAATTACTCTTCCAGTCTTGAATCCATTTTATTATTGTCTTATATTATTTATTTAAATGTATAGAATATTTCACTATATGGTGTGTCTGTATTATGATTGAAGACCATTGTGGTTTTATATTAATTTTTTTTTCATATGCTACTATCTGGACTATGCTGATCTTATAAAATGAACTGAGAAAAATTTCTAACTTATTTATCCAGAAAATCCAAGTAAGTCAACCAAAATTTATTATGATTAAAATCATTTATTCATGAAAAACTTTAATATTTTTATTGCTCATGTAACCATTTGGTCAGTACTTTTCTAAGGATAATTTTGCAACTATCTTCTTGTGAGTTCAATTTTTTTCAACAGTTTAAGATAAATTTAAAAGTTACTATAAAAATCAAAATAAAAAATACTAATGAACAAACTAAAATTTTCTAAGTTGATTAATTGGAATTATTTCTATATATTCTATTTTTCTCTTCATTTAATGTGTTGTTTCTTCTCAATTTATTTATTTTAAAATAATCTTTTATTTGATTATTTCTGCCAGGTTTCAGTTTTCCAGTACAAAATTACTTAAATTTTTATTTATTTTCTTTACTCTTCAAAATGTACCTATTTTGAAGTTTTAAATCATGTTAGTTAAGCCATTCTTTTTATTTTTTGACTTTTAGATGTGAAATCCATTTGTGGTATAAGTATTCCTTTCATATGTTTTTGACTGAATACTGTTTTTTTACATTTCATTTGAATTTGTCCAGTGAGAGTCAATAGTGATGTTTGTTTATGACAGTATTAGAAAGCATGGTTGTTTTCACCAGTGGAAGACTTTAGCATTTCTCGTGTTCCTGATCTTACTCTATATACCCAAACCACTATTTAATATAATACTTTCTTCTCCCTATTTCTTTTTAAACTATTGTGTTACCAGAAGCAACACTCTCCTGAGTGGATGTAGAAAGGGAGATAGTCTTAGACTCTCTTTGGATGAAGAAAATTCTGCGGGAGACAAATAAAACACACTCTGCTTCATTGCCACACCTAATTCTCTGATATAAGGTTGGAGGGTGAGCATGGGGAGAAGCCAATGCCCTTTTCCATTCTTCAAATGTTTGTGAGTGAGTTGACTACCAGTTATCACATTCCATGGCTCATTCTTCTGTAATTAGTGGGGATCCTTCATGAGATCTGGCATATCATGGAAGATATTTCTCAAATAGAAAATCGGAAAAATGTTAATATAATATCCTATATCGTAAATTCCAATAATGATCTTTATCTCAGTGTATATTATGAGCCTTGCAAACGAACTACACAGATGCAATTTGGAATACGATTTTGGTTAATTACATGCCACCAATACATATGTTTCAATCTCCCTATTAAAATCAGCATACCCAAAATAAAACAAGAAAAGGAACATAAGTTAAAATAACATTGTCATTGTTCAATGATATGTAACTCTTCCTTTTCTCTTTTTTCAGTTAGGTGTTATGGATACAATTATGTAAAACTGGACAATGATTTATCAGTTAAATGCAAGTCAAATAATGACAGACTAACGTGATTGCAGTTGTATTTCACTATAATCATATAGCAAAGGCTTCTTAATGTGTCATTAACTGAGTGAATGAAATTTCAATGTGAGAAAATTTATTGACATGAGGGTTGATTTGCCACCATGTCTATACATGAGTAAGTATTGCTTTTAATGTGTGCTGCCAGTGTTATTACGAACATTTCCTTGAATATAACTACTAAAGTCACATACTATTTTTGTATATGCAACTAGATTCATGCTAAAATCATGAAGCACTTGCAACGATGAGAATAAGATAGTGTCAGAGCTTTGGTATCTCTCCTGTCCTAGATCATGGTGGATTGAATACTCAGCGTTAACTTACCAAGGTCTCTATCCAATTTAGATAATACCGAGGTATGTACATTTTTAAAGTTTCCTACCTGGAGAGGCATTGTTGCTAGTGTTCTTTGTTTTTCAATTAGACTTCTCTTTAGATTTTTAAAAAATAGTATAATTCTTTTTCTCTATCACTAAATCAACAAATTAACATTAATTGTCGTGAGAGTATTGCTTCTGCCTTAGAGCAGTTTTCTTATTAGAGAAGTGAATTTTAGACATATTATACAAATTGCACATATTCTACATACCTTATTTTTTGTGATAGCAAAATTAAATGTTATTAGGAAGAGCATCTTTCTTACTTTATTTCTACCATAAAACATCTTTCAAAGCCATATTTCTTGTAAGGCATATCTTTCAAATATTTAAATTGGATTATTAATTTATTCTTATGGCTCAGGGGCAGAGTTTAAATTTATATGCAAATGTCACAACTTCTAAAGGTCTGAATTCATCTAGTTTGTTGAAGTGTGACTTTGCATCCCAGATAGTATGCATATAATCCCCTGGAATCGAAATGATGATCTCCAGTTATCTTTAGTATAATAACTGAAGTATTTGAATACTTATAAATGTATAAGATCTACTTTATAATTCCATACATATTTTATGCAAGAGAGCCTTGCAATTTTTCATCATTCACTTTTTAGTTGATGCCGTAAATATCAAAATTAAGCCAAATAAATATCTTCTTGAACTTATTGTCAAGCACTAATACAAATAAAATTACAAAATATGCATAAAATAATGTGCAAAGGAAAAGAGCTTTTCCACAGAGTCCCTGACAGGAAATACACAAGTTTAATCATTTTTATTTTGAAACGGCACCAGAAATAATAACTGTGTGTCCTATGCTAACCTATTTTTAATAGCGACTATTTATAGAAACATATTCTTCATATTGTGCTTAATAGTCCTTTTAGGTCTTCAGAATGATTGAGAGCAGTTTAATGCATCTCCTTTTCTAATCTTAATATGATCACACTCTGTTATTAAATCATCCCTAATGGTTCTGATTTTCAGGCTAAGTGCATCCAGATCCTTTTTCTTATAATAATTTTTTTTCCTGCAGGTCAAACCACCTCAACCACTGGGCTGTCTAATCACACTGGGGTAAGCATGAGGTTTTATTTATCATCCGTCTGCTTTCATAACTCACACCATCCTCTACATTTATAGTAGACCCTCCATAAATGTTTGTAGAATTAAAGATTTCCAAATCAAAATTAGTGCATTGTTTAGTCCTAAGCATGTATTGAGATACTTATATGCCATCAACATAATTTAGAGTGGTCTTTACAACTGAGGGGATTTCAGACATGGACAGAGTATGTTTATAAACAAAATGATGCATAAAACAATAGAATAATATACAGAAAGTTGGCAACAACTTGAAAGAGGAAAAGTAAAATGGACTGCGAAATACAATCACATGAGGAGATTTGAGGGGAGAAACTGCAGTGTGCAATGATCTGAATAGATGACATGGGAAATGGTTTTCCACTAAACACAAATGACTGAGTAGTCCTAGTGATCTAAATTCAAGGGAAGTTCATTTGGGAGTAGCCGTGAGTGTGTTGTGTAAACGTGGCTGCTCAGATGTCCTCCCAGCAGGCATTATGCACCCTGTCTCTGTCACCACTGCTGGGAAAGGACACCTACATGTTACATTTAAATTAGTATGTATTTGGTTCTATGTTTTGAACTTTGTATTAAATTCAATGAATGTACTGTCTATTCTTATGCCGTCATATGTTTTTTAATTCCTTTATCTTTATAATCAACTTTATTAGGTTATATGGTGAGGCTTATTTATTATTTTCTGTTTTCAATGGTTTGCTAAGTGAAGACATGTGGGGATGGATTTGAATGTGAAGAGAATGGGGAGATAGGGAATAACTTTTGCAGGGCATAAAAAGTTTTTAGATACACTCATACAACCATTCTTCTGGTCAGGACTGAGGCCCCAGGCAAGATCAGATGCCATAAATCTGAAAATGCCATGCTCTTCAGTCATGTGGCTTTCTCCCTCAGCCCTCAGAATCCCAGATGTAGAACTCAAATGGGGGTTGAGTGCACATGAGTTGTGGAAGTTTTGAATGCTAGTGGGAAAGCAGCTGGAGCATTGGGTCACGGACATAAATCTTCATAAGAGCGAAAATAAAGTCTTGATTGGCAAACAAAAGAAAACATCTGTCTTCACAAAATAGAAAGATTAGGCATGAGAGAGTAAAAAAGAGTTAAGATAGTGATAAAAGGAGTGACTATTTCAAAATTTGCTTTCAGGGTTACAGCAATTCCTCTTGATGAAAAGATTCTAGTGTGGTCATAATGGTTCGTGGTCAGTCAGATTTACTAATTTGGTCACATAAATGAAATAAGTCTAAGAAATCAGCGTTTCTTTCTTCAAACGTGGAAAAACTCCCATAGTGAGAGACTTTGTTCTGCGAAATGAGACGCCTTATTTTTTTTGTTTAGGAAACGTGATAAGGAAATCCTAAGTAAGAGAAATGGGGAAGGAAAAAGAGGAGAGAGACAGTTGGGATGAGAAGAAATATGGTGACTGAAGTTATTTCTGAAATTATGTAAGCTGTTTACGTAGCTTCATGCTGGATATGATGAAGATAATAGGAAGGATTATTTGAATGGCCTCACCATGCATGTGACAGAAGAATCATATCTACTTTGCTATGGTTAATCACGGTTTCACAAGTAATATAGAGTGAGGATGTAACAATAGCTAATGCTTAATGATTAAGAAATACTTGACCTGTTTTTTTTTAAAGATATTATTACTTAGGTGATATTTTTCTGTGGCATGTGTTTTTCTACACTCACGCCATTCTGTGCTGGGATGATATCACTATATGTATGGGTCTGTTTTCAAACTCTGCTTAGGTACTTAATCAAGCAATTTACATATTAAGAATTAATCCATTTTATTTTAAAGTGCCTTTAATTTCTTTCTCATATTCTTCAAAACTCTCGCCCCTGCTGACCCCAAATTAGACCAGGGTGTCCTTTTGCAGTCCCGCAGTGTGTTCTGTGTTCGAATGACGGTGCTTACTGGTGCATACAGTACTCTTGCCACAGAGTGGTGATGTTATTTTTAGTTTTCCTACATGCACGAAAGCACCGTGGGTTTGAACAATACTGCTAAAATACCTCCACAGCTCAGGTGTCTAATGTGTCACTTTATGCCCACCCTTAATCATATGGGTGGATAGTGCATGTATTTGACACTCACTTAATTAATATGACTTTATCCTCATTTTTTTCTTTAATTATCTCCTTGATATTGTGGTTGCGATCCATAGAGTATTACAAGAGAAAAGAAAGTGAGACTAATTTTTAAGTATTTTTTTCCAGAATTCAAATTTTAATTATTTTTGGCATTATGTTCATTGCAGATGCCATCATATGTTTATCAAGACTTAAAACTGAATAATCAATTTAAAAATTTTAAAAGACATAGAGTGGCAAATTTTATGTATATGGAGAGAGAGAGACAGAGGGAGAGGAAGATGGGGACAGAAAGGGAGAAAGAGAGAGAGAAATGACCCTCTACTGCCCTCAAAATACCCATCTCACATATAATGACACCCATAGCTCAAAGTTAAGGAATAGGAAAGATCTGTTGCACAAAGGGAAAACATAGGAAAGCAGGGGTTACTATCCATGTATCATGTAAAACAGACTTCAAAACAACATGAATTTAAAAGGGCAAAGAGATGCATTACATAAAGAAAAAAGGTTCAATTAAAGGAGAAGATAGTGGTGGGGGACTGCAACACCCAACTGACCATTTGACCTAGTAGACATCTACAAAATACTATACCTGACAACCACAAAATATACAATATTCCCATTTGTACAACAAATATACTAAAAAATCAACCACTTGGTCAGTCATTAAACAAGTTTCAATAAATTAAGAAAAGTTGAAATCATACCAAACATCTTGTCAGACCATGGTAGAATCAGAATATAAATTAATACCATGAGGAATTCTCAAAACCAAACAAATACATCAAAACTAAACAACTTACTCCTAAATGACTTCCAAGTAAACAACAAAAGTAAGGCATAAATTAAAAATAAAATGAAAACAATTGAAAATAGCGATACAACATACCAAATCCTGTGGGATACAACAAAAATAAGGCTAAGAGGAAAGTTTATAACGCTAAATGCCTACATGAGGAAGATATAAAATTAACAGCTTAACATTGGACTCAAGGAAACTAGAATAACAAGAAGGAACTCAACTGAAAACTAGGAAAAGAAATTATTAAAATTAAAAAAATGAAATTGAAACCACAACATAAGAAAGACCAAAAGATAAAAAAGTTGGTTCTCAGAAAGGATGAAATTGATAGATCACGAGCTAGGTTAATAAAGAAAAAAGAAAGAAGATCCAAATGAACACAATCAGAAATGACAAAGGTAAAATTAAAAGTTATCTCTCAGAAATGCAAAAGATCCTCAGAGACTGATAAGAACAGTCTATGCACACAAACCAGAAAATGTAGGTGAAAGGGAGAAATCCCTGGAAACACACAACTTTCCAAGATTGATACAGAACAAAATTGAAACCCTTAGGAGATGAATAATGAGATACAAAATTGAATTCATAATAAAAAAAACTTACCAACCAATAAAAGTCCTGGACCAGATGAAGTCACAAATAAACTCTACCAAGCATATAAAGAAGAACTGGTGTCAGTCTTACTGAAACTATTACAAAAAATTCACTCTGCATATGTGGGCTTTATTCCTGATATGCAAGGATGGTTTAACATACACAGATCAATAAATGTGATTTAACACATAAACATAAATAAAATAATACAATTCAATAATTAGTGCTCGGAAAGCTGGCTGGGCATATGCAGAAGAATGAAACGGGAACCTCTCTCACTGAACTTTTACAAAAATTAACTCAAGATGTATTAAATAATTAAATGTAAGACTTTGAACTATAAAAATGTAGATGACCTAGTGATGTAGGAAATACTCTTTTGGACATTGACCTAACCAAAGGATTTTTAACTAAGACCTCAAAAGCAAATGCAAAAAAAAAAAGAAAGAAAAAAGAAAGGAAAAAAATTGGGATCTAATTAAAGACCTTAGAATGGAAGAAAATATTTCCAAACTATGCATCTGACAAAGGACCAATATCCATAGTCTATAAGAAACTTAAGCAAATCAATGAGAAAAAAACAAATAGCCCCATTAAAAAGCAGGCAAAGTGCATGAACAGACATTTATCAAAAGAAGACATATAAGCAACCAGCAAACACATGCAAAAATGCTCAGCATCATACTATCAGAGAATGAAATCAGCATCACAATGTGATATCTCACACCAGTCAGAGTGGCTATTATAAAAAGTCAAAAAGAAAAAAATAACAGGTGTTGGCAAGACTGCAGACAAAAGGAAACACACAGTGTTGGTGGGAATGTAAATTAGTTCAGCTCCTATGGAAAAGAGTTTGGAGGTTTCTCAATAACTGAAAATAGATCTAAAATTTGGCCCAGCAATTGTAGTACTGGGTTTATTACTCAAAAGAGAGAAAATTGTTTTACTGAAAAGACACCTGCACTTGCATGGTTATTGCAGCACTATTCACAATAGCAAAGACATGAAATACACCTAGGTGCCCATCAAGGTGGATTGTTTGAAGAAAATTTGGTGCACATACACCATAGAATACTAAACAACTATATAAAAATAAATAATGCCTTTTACAAAATTATAGGTGCAGTTGGAGGCCATTATTCTAAGTGAATTAATGCAGAAATAGAAAATTAAATGTTCTCGTCTATACGTGGTAGCTAAATATTACACAGACATAAAGATAGAAATAGACACTCGGAACTCCTAAGGCAGGGAGGCTGGGAGGGGAGCAAGTATCAACAAACTGCCTATTGAGTACTGTGTTCTCACTCTTATCACCCAAGCTGGAGTGCAGTGGCATGCTCACAGGCCACTGCAGCCTTGACCTGCTGGGCTCAGGCATTCCTTCCACCTCAGCCTTCCAAGTAGCTGGAATTACAGGTGCACAATCACACATGGCTTCTGTGTGTGTGTGTGTGTGTGTGTGTGTGTGTGTGTGTGTGTGTGTATGATTTATTGTAGAGACGAGGTCTCACCAAGTTGCCCAGGCTGGTCTTGAACACCCCAGCTCAGGTAATCCTCTCACCTCAGCCTCCCAAAGTGCTGGGATTTCAGACTGAGCCACGGCGCGCAGCCTGTGTTCACTATTTAAACGGTGGGTTCAGCCGGGCTCGGTAGCTCAGCCTGTAATCCCGCGCATTGGGGGGCTGAGGTGAGCGGATTGCCTGAACCCGCAGGTTCGAGACCCTCCTAGGCAACTTGGCGAGACCTCATCTCTACAATAAATCAAAAATTAACTGGGCGTGGTAGCGCGCGCCTGTAGTTCCGGCTACTGGGAAGGCTGAGTCGGAAGGATCTCCGGAGCCCAGCAAGTCGAAGCTGCGGTGGCCGGGAGCGGCCACTGCATTCCAGTCTGGGTGACAGAGTGAGACTCCAACTCAAAAAGTAAATAAATAAATAAATGGTGGGTTCAATAGAAGCTCAAACTTCACCATTATGCAATAGATCCATGTAACAAATCCGCACATGTACCCGCCATGTCTAAGATCAAAAATTAAAGAATAAACAAGGTAAAATATGTACTTTATTGAAATTAAAATTGCTAAAATAAAACTTCAATGAATGAACTCAAGAGCAGAGTGGAGAAAATAGGAAGAAATAGTGTATGGAAAACAGAGCAATTGAATTGACCCAATCTGAGCAGCAGTGTAAAAAGAGACCTGTGGAGATACAAGAAATCCCATACTTATGGCCTTGGAATCCCAGAACATAAGCAAAGATATGCCACGTCCTGGGCCATAAAACCAAACTTGGATGTTTTTAAACATGCAAATAATAGATAAAATGGCTTCTGATCACAATTACTTCAAATTAGACATAAGTAATAAAAAGATAAAATACAAATTTCCAAACACTTGAAAACTAATTAGCAAATTTACAAATAATCCATGTTTCAAAAAGGAAGTCTCAAGAAAAATAAAGGTATACTTTGTATTAAAGGAAAATAAAAATATAGTTAGTGCTGACTGAAAATAAAAATATAATGTATCAAGATTTATGACATAGATAAAACAGTTCGAGAGGAAAAGTTCTAGCACTAAATACATACATTAGAATAGAGAAAAAAAATCTTATCATTAATTTAAGATTCTCTAAAAGAGGATCAAATTAAGCCTAAAGTAAGAGGAAGGATGGAAACAATAAAGATCAGAGTATAATTCAATGATTTTAATTAAACAATAGAGAAAACAGTAAAGAAACAGAAAGCTTTTGTTGAGCAGATCAATAAAATCAGCAAATCTTTAGATAGAGTGACAGAGAGCAAACATATTTCACAGAATTATAAAAATCAAAATAAAAGAATGTATATCACCACCAGCTCTGCAGACTTAAAAGATGATTATAAGGAAATACTAGAAAAAACTATACACATTTAACTTTCATAACTTCTTTTAATTCCTCAAAAAAACTGCAAACTACCACAATATTTTGTGGTTCTTTCTTGTTTGTTGGTTTGTTTGTTTTAGCCCGGCACAGAAAAACCGTATTGCTATGAAAAGGTATTGATAATATATAATATGACCAAAAAAAAGAGTGAATAAGAAAGGTTACCCTTCCCCAAAGGTACTTATATTGTGCCCCCATTATTGTTTTGTTATTTTTTTTGTTTGTTTTTAGTTAACAGAATTTATTGAGAAGCGAGAAAAGCTCCCACAATGGGAGGGGACCCTAAGGGGTTGCCCTATTCTTGTTAATCTATGCATCATTACAAAGAAGTGCAAGAGAATGACTACCAAAATGTTAGCCTTGTTATGTCTGAATTTGAAGTGGTTTTAATTTGTCTTATTTTCTTGCCTCTGTTTTATAATTCTTAGCAACAAACTTGTACTTTGCCTAATATGAAGTAGATCATTTGAGTAAACTAATAAATATTTTTAAATGCATTGATTATTAAAACAGAATATCTTTAATATCAGTTAATGTAAGTGGAGTACTCGTGTACACACTTTTAAAAGATTAACACCAACTCTACACATTGTCTTCTAGAAAAGAGAAATTTGTTTTGTGAAGCCATTAGTCAGATACCAAAATCAGACAACGACAATCATAAAACTACAGAGTAGTATCACTCATCATTTATTCTAGATGCATAATATAATCTGTTTCCATCCGTATACTAGAAAAATCCTTAGCAAAATAATAGTAAATGGAATTTAGCAACATCTTCAGATTTATATATGTATAAAATGACAAAGCAAGAAAACTTACAAGATGCTATCCATTGATGCAAATTGTATTTTATAAAATTCAACATTTCATTTATGGTTTTTTGAAAAATCCTCCTGGCAGACAAAAAGTTGGGGAGACATACTCATCCTGATAAATATTATGGACAAAACCTATAGCAAACTTTATACTTAATAGTGAAATATTGAATCCATTTCTCTAAAATTGCAAAAACAAGGATATCTACTCTACCACTCATATTCAACCTAGTGCTCGACATTCTAGCCAGTGCAATAAAGAAAAGGAACGAAAGTCCCAATTGGAAAGGAACAATAAAAATATCTCTATTTGCAAATATCATGATTGTCCATGTAGAAAACAATAAAAAACTCCTAGAATTAATAGGCAGATTCCAAAAGCTTGTAGAATCCAAAATAAAAATACAATAATCAATTGCTTTTCTATACATTATCAATGGACACATGAATTCATAAATTAAAACATGAAACTATTTCAAATCACTCAAAAATAAAATACTTGCATGTAAACCTAATTAATAAGCACAGACATTAAGCATGAAAAACTTTATAAAAATGAAAGACATCAAATGTGATTAAACTTAATGAAAAATATATCATTTTTACACATTTGGACTTAATAGTATGTATATCAATTCACATCAAATTGATATACAGATTTACAAAGATTTCTAGCAAAATCTCACAACGAATTCTTTTTGTCCATAAAGGCAAGATTATTCTAAAATTTATGTGGAAAGGCAGGGGAATAACACTTAAAATAATTTTCAAAAAATAATAATAAAGTTAGAGAAATCAGTCTACCACATTTCAAGACGTATCATATAATTACTGTTAAGATTGTATGGTATTCAAGAAATAGACACTGGATCAATGGAAGAGACTAGAGAACCCATAAATAAATATTAACAAGCATGCTTAATTGTTTTTTGACTAAGGTGTAAAAGCAATCGAATGGAGTAAGATTAGACTTTACAACAATGGTCCTAGACCAATCAGGCATCCATAAGCAAACAAAACAAAACAAAAAAACTTTGACCTAAATATCACACCCTATACAAAAATTAACTCAAAATCCAACATGTATTTTTAAGAAAAACTTAATGTCTAAGACACTTGGGACAAAAAAAAAATGGAGAAAAAAAACCTTTAGGATCTGAAACTAGGCAGAGTTCATAGAGCTGAAAACAGAAGTATAGTAGATAAAAAGAAAGATTGATGAATTAAAATTCCTAAAATTTAAATTCTGTTCTTCAAAGTATCCTGCTGAGAATAGAAAATGTAAGCTACAGACTGGGAGAAAATATTCGCAAATCACTTATTTGACAAAGGACTAGTCCCTATCATATATAAAGAAAAGAATAGGCTGGTGGCAGTGGTTCAAGCCTGTTAATCTCAACCCCCAAAACTCAAAAGATTAGCCAGGCATGGTGGTGCATTCCTGTAGTTCCAGCTACTCAAGAACCTGATGCAGAAGGATCACCTGAGCCCAGAAAGTTGTGGTGAGCCATGAACTGTGGTGAGCCACGAGCCCTGAACATGCCACTGCACTCCAGTCTGAGCGACAAAGTGAGATTCTTGACTCAAGAAACAAACAAAACTCCACAAGATAATATCACACTAAACCTAAAATAAAATGAAAATTAGTGGCAATATCATATTCCTAAATCCGAAATTCCTAAATATCACATTCCTAAAATGTTAAAATTATAGAAGACATTACTGGTTGCCAGGGGTTGGAGACCGAATGGTGAAAGTGGGTGGGTAAGTCCCTAAACAAGCACCATCAGGGCCCCTGTGGTGATGGAATGTTCTATCTCCTCATTGTGCCAATATCTGTATTCTGCTTGTGTTATTGTAATCGAGTTTTGTAAGATGCCACCAATGAAACACATGGGTAAATGCTGCATGGTACTTCTCTGTATTATTTCTTACAAAACTATTTGGAAACATCAATTTTCTAAAAAAAAAAAGTTTAAAATCATCATAGATATTCAACAGATAGCTGTTTCTGTATGTATTTTACTTCACAAAATGTCATTGTGACGTTCTCTGTTGTCTTACAGTGGTATGGAGGCCTGTCAATGCTTGATTGCCTGGCCACTCCTGACCTGTGGACACATTTCCCAGTTAGCACAATCTGTTCTGCTTATGTTCTGGATTACATTTTGTGCCTCACTAGCTATACTACTGGTAAAGCATTTTTAAATACTTCACTTTACAAATCTGACTTGTAAAAAATTAAACAAATGTGTGTGGTATTTATCTTTGTGGAGCTAAATAAATTACTTTGTTACATGAGTTACTTAAGCAACATGACAATATTTTCCCCAAAGTCATTTAGCTTATGACTTCCAAATGTTCAGTTCTCCATGGCTCCAATAATCATTCAACTCTTTATTACAAGCTAAAATGAGCGGTTTGCCATACATTAATAAAAAGATAATAATAATGATAGCATTTAAGAAGGGGCAACCATGTGATTAACTGAATTGTTTACACAAAAGAGAGATAAAGATGTTATATTGAGTAAGAAAATGAAAATAATCACTATCTGTTAATTATTTGAGAGGTTTTTAACATGCCTGTAGTGTCTTTTAAAATTAATAGCATAATATATAAAAGAAAATAAGCTCTTATTGTTTTAAAACTGTTAAATATTTTAGAGTATTCTAAAAATTTAAAGAATTTTTATGTATGTTATTTGCTAGTTTTGAAATAAAACATTAGTACAAACTTTCAGTTTAAGATGATATCTAACTTAGTTTTTGGTTTATTTTTTCCTGAATTCCTACTAAAACACCCTTAAACATAAGGAAAGGAGATGAAAAACCGTAACAGCATAACTAAGTAGCAGCCAACTGACAAACTTTGAGCAAATATTCCATAAATGCATGACACATTTAATTAAAAAAGAGGGGAGAACCACACAGGTAACACTGATGATGACAGAATCCTAGCCACTGAGAAGTGAGCTTGTAGTGGTGGAAATGGTCATCTTCACTGTTCTGTATCTTTGCTCTATTGATATAAATACCCTGGTTGTGATATTGTAGATCAGCGAGATGTTACCTTTGGAGTAAACTGGATAAATAAATGGTACATGGGATCTTCTTATTTTTAACAACTGCTTGTGAATCTTCAATTATAACAAAATTGAAATTTTACTTTAAAAAGCTACAGTAATTAAGACAGCATGACAATTTTTTTTTTCTAATCAGACCTTCAGCTGGTCCAATGAAGCCCACCTGCATTATGAAAGACAACCACTTTACCAATCTAAATGCAAATCTTAGCTAAAAACACCGTAAAAGAAACAATAACGTTTGACCAAATATCTGGGCATCATAGCCCAGTCAAATTGACACATAAAACTAACCATCACAGTCCATAACATGTACGCGGTTAGTTTTTTTTAATGTGAGTTATACATTAAAATTCCCCACCCCCTTCATGGTTGTCCAATCAGTTCAACATAATTTATGGAAAAGTCTGTCCTTCCTGCATCAAGTTGCTTATGCATCTTTGTCAAAAATCAGCTGGCACATTTGTGTGAGTCTCTTTTGGGTTCTTTATCTGTTGTGTTGCTTTTTGTGACTATTTTTACACTAGCTTAATTACCATAGCTACAGAATAAGTATTGAAATGACATAACTGATTTCTCTTACTTTATTTTTCAGTAATTGATTTGGCTATGCTAGCTACTTTGTTTCCATATTAGTAATAGAATATTCTTTTCCTGATGTCTACAAAATACTTTTAAAATTGATATTGCAATACAACTAAGCATCTATTTGGGGAGAGTTTCTAGTTTTTCTTAGGTTGATTTTCTAATCCATGCACACAGTATGTCTCTCTGTTTAGTTAAGTCTTTTATCTCTTGCATCCACCTTTTGTGATTTTTCAGCATACAGATCCTGTACATTTTGTTAAATTTATACTTAAGTATTTGATATTCTTTGTAGTGATTGTAAATAGTACTAAACTTTTAATTTTTATTTCCACATGTTCATTATTCATTCTTTCATCTTAGATCTTGATGGCTTTTAAATTTACTCCTTTTATTTTTATCAGTCTTGCTAGAGGTTTATGGATTTTTTAAATATATATTTTAAGATCTAGCCTTGTGTTTCAGTAATTTTTTTCTATTCATTTTCTGTGATAGAAATCATTATTTGTGCTCTTATTTTATTTTAACCTTTCACCTACTTACATGGTAATTAGTTCGCTCTATTTTTTCTAGTTTCTTGAGGTAGTAATTTAGGTAATTTATTAGTGACCTTTTCACTTTCCTAATATAAGCATTTAGCACCATAAATTTCCCTCTCCAAATTGCTTTAACTGCATACAACATACTTTATTTTGTATATTTCACATTCATTCCATTTTGTGTATTTTTAAAAAAATTTCCTCTGTGACCTCTTATTTGATCCAGGGGTTACATAGAAGGGTGTTTAATTTCCAAAATTTTTTTTTGCTGTCTTTACTTTTCACAAGTTTAATTATGATGTGGCATGGTATAAATTTATTTCACACTATCTTATTTAGTTTTCACTCAGTTTCTAATGTCTGGAGCCTTATAACTTTTGACAAATTTGAGAAATTTTAGGCATTCTTTTTTTAATATTTTTTCATTCTCATTCTCTCTCAACGCTCCTTCTGAGACTCCTCATTTTTTAAAAAATTTCGGATTGGATGCATTTTATTTATCTGTTCTATATTCACTGATTGTATCCTCTGTTATCTCTTCTACCATTGAGGGCTCCAATGAATGCTTTATTTTGGTCATTTTTTTTTTTTGAGTTGGAGTCTCACTCTGTCGCCCAGACTGGAGTGCGGTGGCCGCTCTCGGCCACCGCAGCCTCGACCTGCTGGGCTCTGGCGATCCTTCCGCCTCAGCCTTCCAAGTAGCTGGAACTACAGGCGCGCGCTACCACGCCCGGCTAATTTTTGATTTATTGTAGAGATGAGGTCTCGCTTGCCCAGCGGGTCTCGAACCCACGGGCTCAGGCAATCCACTCACCTCAG
>CAUYQG010027778.1:0-23862 GCA_963574415.1 Tarsius wallacei | reverse complement strand
CCCTCACAGAAACAAAGATCTGAGTATCACATGTTCTCACTCATATAGTGAACTTTGAACATCCAATATAATACTATAAGAAAATGACTGACAGAGATGGGAAACTATGGGGGGGAGGGGAAGAGAAATGGGATTAATGGTAGTCAATATCTGTCTGGGGACGGGAAGACACCTTTTATCAACAAGGGTGCCTGAACGAAGCGTATTTGTATACCTAACCCTTAACTGTACCCCACAATATCATAATAAAAAATACTGATTATAAAAAAAAAAAGTGTTTATCGTTTATGGAGCTCCTGCTCGGAGCCAGGCAGCCTGTTAGGTGCTGTGAAAGTGCAGCTCATCAAGTCACGGAGTGCTCCTCTTGCCCCAGGAATTATCCCATAAAAATGCACAAATGCCCCACCCTGTGAAATGGGAATGCTCAAGATTTGTCCAACATCCCACCCAGTTCCCGCTGGCTCCAGGGCTCAGCCTTCCTCTGTTCTGCTGGGACCCAGCAGTATTTTCTAGGACTGTAACATGAGCCACAAATGCAATTTTAAATGTTCTATTAGCCATATCTTAAAAAGAAGAAGAAAAAGTAAACCAATTTTGATTATATATTTTATTTAATTCAATGATCCAAAAATACTGCTTTTCCACATGCAATAAGCACAAAAGTTATCAAGAAGGCCGGGCACAGTGGATCACACCTGTGATCCCAGCACTTTGGGAGGCTTAGGTGGGTGGATCGCTTGAGCCCAGGAGCTTGAGATCAGCCTAGGCAACATAGCCCAACCCCGTTTCCACAAAAGAAAAAATTTTTTAAAAGCCACATGCGGTGGTGCATGCCTGTACCCCCAGCTACTCAGGAGGCTGAGGTGAGAGGATGGTTTGAGCCCAGGCGTTCCAGGCTGCAGTGAGCTATGGTCATGCCATTGCACTCCAGCCTGGGTAACACAGTGAAAGCCCGACTCAAAAAAATTTTTTTTAAAGAATTGAGATATTTTACTTTTTTTTTAATTACTCATCTTTAAAACCCAGTGCAAGTGCTACCCTCACAGAATATCTCTATTTGAACTGGCCACATTCCAAGCGCTCAGTGGTCACCTAAGATAAACAGTGGTCATCCTGGACAGCACAGCTCTGGCCCTTTCTCACGAATGCACACCAGTCCTCAGTACCTGTATGCAGCAGGTAGGTCAAAGCACCACCTGGCAAGGCAGGGGCTGCCTCTCCTGGGCACGGAGAGGAGCTTGATCACTCTAGCAAGAGTTAAGGTGTCGGGAAGGGACGTCTTCATCGAGAAGGCGCCATTTGAGCCAGACCCTGAGGAGGCAGTGGATGAGAGCAGGGGCGAGGTCCTTCCAAGCAAGATGAGCAGAGGAGGAGGCTGGGAGGGGCAGGACCGTCCATGCTGCCCGGGCCGGGATCCCACTGGGGGAGCGTCCCTGGGCAGCAGTAGGGTTTATGTCTTTGTGATCATGAACTGTGGTGGGAGATGTTTTATGCATATTTATCCACACATGTATGTAAATACATAAATCTATTTACATGTGTAAGTACACACACACACCTTTATGACTGAAACAAAGGTTCGCAAAACTGACGTTTATGGCATGACTGCATGTGACCCAGTTTTCTTCTTCTTCTTCTTCCTCTTTCTCTTCTTTTTTAAGACAGGGCCTTGCTCTGTTGTCCAGGCTGGAGTGCAATGGCACGATCAGTGAGCTCACTACGGACTCAAACTCCTGGGTCCAAGCAATCCTCCCACCTCAGCCTCCTAAGTAGCTGGGACTACAGGTGTGTACCACCACACTTGGCTTTTTTTTTTTTTTTTGGTAGAGACAGGGTCTTGCTATGTTGTCTAGACTGGTCTTGAACTCCTGGCCTCAAGCAATCCTGTCACTCAGTCTCCCAAAGTGCCAGGATTATAGGCGTGAGCCACTATGTCTGGCCTGGTCTCTTCTACGCTATTAAATTCTCCTCTATCCTAATTCTTTGATGTCCACTGTGACCCAGCAACCCGATGTCACAGCCACTTTGGGTTGGGACTTACAGAGGCTGCTGGGAGAACACATGCTGTTGAAAGAGGAGAAAGGAAGAAACCGGATAGGCAGACAGACGAGGCCGAGTTCCAGCCCCACCAACCACTCAGCACACTCCTGCATACTCTACAAACCCCTGGTCTCAGTGCGGTTTCCCTGGAAAACCCACCGGGGTCCCCTCTCGCTCTGAGAGCTGCCACACCTGCTTCCTGTCTGAATAAACTCTGGCTTGCTCGCCTGTCAGGGTCCTCGGCCTTATTCTTCTCAGAGGTGAGGCAAGAACCTGGAACTCGCCGGGTGGAGAGAGCTGTGACCTTCCTTGAGAACTCGGGATTCTCCAAGCACAAGCCGAGCGCTGTCAGGCTCCTTGGACCTCCCCGGCCGTTGGCATCCCTGAGTCCTTGGGGCCATAACGCCCTCAGTCGCCACGTGGGTCTCAGGCTGGCAGCGCAGCCCGGGTAAGACTGCAACACTGAATCCTCTCCGGCATCCACGCCGTCTCTTCTGGCAACCCCACGCCCATTTCCTTGGTGCAACTGTGTCCAGTGGAGCAGACCCAGTCCCAGTTCCACTTCCAAGTCCGGCATGGTCACCCAGAGCCCTGCATCTGGAGGCCACCTTGACGAATCGGTGATCGGGGCATGGCCAGTCAGCTTACCCCACGATTTTTTGCTGAGGTGATCAGGGCAAAGGAGAAGCTTTAATGCTGTATTTGAGAGAGAACGGATGAGAGCAGGAGATCCTTGTAGGCTGGGTGAGCCTAGGGGGGAGACCAGTTCACACCCGATCAGAGGATCTCCTAAAAGGAGCTCCAAAAAAAGAGGAAAGCAGGTCCAAGAGCAGAGACGACCAAGTTTTGAAAGTATTGTTTGGCCCCCGGGCTAAGCCATGCCTGAAACCCCATCCCAAATCTACCATGGGACTTGTACATTATATGAGCCAATAAATTCCCTTTTTTTCCTTCAGCTCGGTTGAGTTGGGGTTTCTGTCACTTTAAGCCAAATGAATCTGATTGATAAAATCTTCGTATGTGTCATAGCAGGCACTCAGTGGCTTTTTATGGCCCGCTTTGGCAAAGCTCCAAGCATTTATCTTCCCAGCAATCCTCCGCCCTTTACAATGGTCTTTTCCTCTTCTCTGTAATTCAGAATCCCTTTCTCCATGCATTCTTTTCACCATAGTATGAATGTCTCATAACAGTCTCCACTGGGCTACTTCTCTTGGGGAAATTTGCATTTTTAAACTAACCAGTCAAAGGAGTTTTCTGTCTCAGAACAAAATTTCAGCAGTGTGGCAGGCAGGTGGAGGAAATATTTGGGAGCAAAGATTCACCCCGGGCCTGCTCTGAAAGTTTGTAAGCCCAGTTCTGCACTCAGTGGCTGATAGTTTTAAATGAATGTCAAGGCCACACTTTTGTTGCTGTTATCATTGTTGCTAAGGGATGGGTTGTTTCCTGAAACACTAAGCTTCCCTCTGGGTTTGTGACTCTCAGAAAGTCTCTACCTTAATTTGAACAAGACATCCAAAGAGGTATCCTGCAAATGCTTGATTACTTAAAGGAAAAGATAAAGGCTTCGAAAGTCATTGCCCTGCCAAGATTTCAGAACTGTGAAAGGTTGTGCCTAGAATTGTCAAGTGTCAAAAATAATCACCAGGAAGAATGTGACTCACACATCTAACGGACACTATCAAGACTCATCTTCCCTGCCTTCGTCTGTCTGGACAAAATCAGGTAGGAGGATTGTCAAGCCCGGTGCCTCCAGGTCCCCTGGGTTTGGAGAAAGTAGCCTGCAGCCTAACACTGGAACATTCTTTTCCGCTTCTAGGGGTAATTTTATAAACTCACTGGTCAGTTTCTGGTTTTGTATATTCATTTTTCATATGATTTTTCATAAATGCATGGATTGATTGCATCATATTTACTAGAATGTGTGAGCCTTTTCATTGTAAACTATAATACAGGTACAAAAAAATTATACAAAACAAGTGCAAATTTTAATGAATTATTATAACCACCATCCAGATCAAGAAATAGAATTGTACAGCCATCCCAGAAACACCCATCCTATGCTCCATCCCTGACATGACTTCTCTCCTTCAAAAAAAAAAAAAATTCACTGTTGGAGCCGGGCTCATGCCGGTAACCCCAGCACTTTGGGAGGCTGAAGCAGGAGGATTGCTTGAGCCTAGGTGTTCGAGACCAGCCTGGGCAACATAGCAAGACCTCGTCTCTACACAAAAATCAAAAATACTGGCCTGGTATGGTGGCACATGCTGGTAGTCTCAGCTACTTGGGAGGTTGAAGTAGGATTGTCTGAGCCCAGGAGGTAGAGACTGTGGTGAGCCGTGATCATGCCACTGCATTCCAGCAGGGGCCACAGAGTGAGACCTCGGCTGAAAAAACATCATCATCATCTGAGCCTAAAATAATCTCACCATCTTTCAAAGTCCACCTTGGAATAGCATCTTTGGAAGGCAGTATAGTGGCATGAAGGGTTTGGACTCTGGGGTTTAACGTGGGTGCCAAGCCTGACTCAGCCTCTTCCTGGCTGCATCAGAGACCTGCAGAGCCACTTGGAGTGTCTAAGAGGCCAATGCCCTCCCAGAGCACAAGCATATGGGATTTTTGACTCTGCTGAAGACCAGCATGCCCCCTGCTCCAAAGAGCTCCCTGAAGCAAAGGTTCCAGAATGTTCCAGCCAGATGATCTCTGCTTCTATGGAAAATGAGAAAACACCTGCAAAAAATAATGCAGAGGGGGCTGGAAGAAGCAAAACAAGCTTTGATAACTAGATACAACTGGTCTCCTGCAGTCAGTCCCTTAGCAAAACTCTCTGTCCCCCAAAACCTCTCCCATCAGTCCATCCCCATCCCACTACCCAGTCACTGTGGCCTGGGTCAGAGAGATTGAGTCACCCAATCCCAGCAACCACCCAATCTTCACAAAACTCAGGTTGCTTCCAGAACTCAATGGAAAATGAAAACCTTTTCTCTCCACAAAAGAACAAGGGAGGGAGGAGGGAAAACGTCTGGATTTGACTACCTGGAGACAGTTCAGGTGTGTGCCACCAGTCACAGTGTGTAAATGTCATTTCTCACTCACCTCTGAGGCTAGAATATTAAAACTGACACCATGTCAAGGCTTGGGAGTTACTCCCTAGAAAGGGACAACAAATAATTTTGTCATAAACAAGTCAGCACAAAAGTCCCCTCCTCCTAATTTAACTTCAGGAGAGAGGACACTAATCCTTTAATTATGCCGCATGTTTACCTGTCAAATTGACTTTCTCTGTGCTGAAAAGTACTTTGCAATCCCAGAGGCTATTGCTAAATATCTGCTCAGAGAGTTTACAGTGTTTCAGAAAAATTCTCCTCTTTAAAAAAAAAAAAAACAGCAAAGAGTGAAAACTTAATCCTTTTAAGAAAGAAAGCGCTAAATAAGTCTAATCATCAAATCATCAACAGGCTTTGCACACGAGCCCACCGAGAACAGGACCTCAGTTCTGGGCAGTCCTGCAGTCAGCTACTAAGGGTCTATTTAAAAGGACGTTTGAGGATGAACTGCCTAAGAGCCACAAAGAAAGTCGCAGGTTCACCTGCCGGAGGAAGGACCACCTCGTGGCGTGGCAAAGGCTCGACGCAGGACCCAGAGTTAGCCCCAGAAATGGAACAGCTGTGGCTGAGACTGGGAGCTGGAACCCGAGTCCTCCATGTGTCACTTGGGTGCTGGACGATGCTAGCCACATTCCAGAATGTCGGTGTCAGACATTTTCCAAAAAATAGAAATAGCAACCTCTACCTTTCGAGTCAGTTGTTGAGATGCATGAGACAGTGCATATAAAAGCACTTTGCAAAGTGTAAAATCGATATATGACAGAAGTAGAACATTAGCTGCTTGCTCCAGTGGCTTGTGACTAGAGGGACTTAGAACCCTAGGGAGCAGTTTTAGCTCATTTGCCAAACCCCACTGCCCACACCACCAGATTCCCCTATATCCCATGGAAACTCCAAGCACAGGCAAATAGCTCTGTAGTCAAACAATCTGCACATAGCCAAATTCTGAAGCTAAAAAGTTAAACCTTTCCGGTACTAGAGCCAGGAATGGAGAGGCAGGTCAATGGGATAGGCTGAAATGCCCAGAAAAAAAAAACAAAAAAAAGGTGAAGGCATTTCAAATCAATGAGGAGAAGATGGTATTGGGAAAACTAGCAGGTCAGAAAAAACAAACACTCAATTCATGTCTGACTCTTTGAATCAAATGAATCCTCAATGGGTTGAAGACTTAACCATAAAAAACATTAAATCAGAGAAAGTGCCAGAACAAGCATGACTAAACATGCTTACAATTTTTGTTGAAAAATAAGCGTGATGAAAAACTAAAGAAAAGATCAATAAATTCAACTACAAAGAAGAAATTCAGTATGGGAGGATGAATATATATATTAAATGTATATATTTTATATATATATATATTCTCTATATATAGAGAAAGAGAAACAAATCAAATGACCATGTTAACAATAATTCACAAAATACCCTCTTTACAACAAGAAAAATCTGGACAATCCAGTGCGGGGGGTGGAGTGGGGGAAGGTGTAAAGGGTCTAAAAATAGGGACTAGAGGGACTTAGAACCCTAGGGAGCAGTTTTAGCTCATTTGCCAAACCCCACAGACAAAAAAAATTTTTAAAC
This sequence comes from Tarsius wallacei, assembly GCA_963574415.1. NCBI lineage: Eukaryota > Metazoa > Chordata > Mammalia > Primates > Tarsiidae > Tarsius > Tarsius wallacei. Next base: position 17,140 of record CAUYQG010027778.1, on the reverse strand, counting down.
ATGGTTAATAAATGAAGGTGCCCAAACTCACTCATAATAATGAAATTCATATGAAAACAGACATAGAATACCATTTTCCCCTTGCCATTTAGGAAAAAATAGTTTGACTATATCCATTCTTGGTGAGAGGATGTGAGAAGGCTATATTTGGCAACGTCTATGAAAAATTTTAAAGTGCATACCCAACAATTATATTTTCAATAACGTGTCTTTCCCACAGGTGTATAAAAATTGTATGAATAAGGACATTGGTTACAGCTATGTTTATCTGCAAAAGAAAAGGGGGGAAGTCCTAAGTGCCCATTAGTGGGAGACTATTCAAATAAGTTAGGAAGTATTCATACAATAGAACACTGAACAACTATAAAAAGAACAAAGGAGAACTGTTTATACAGACATGAAAAAAAATGTCTATATATCAACTGCCAAAAGCCTACTTCATAGAAGAGTATGATTCGTTTGGTGGCATCAAAACATATATAGATAGATATAGATTTGGTATAGATATATATGTTTTTATATACACACTATATGTAGAATATATAAGTACTCTTCTAAGTGCATAGAAAAGTCTATAATGCTACACAATGGAAAGTAAAATTTAGAGAGCTGGGGAGAGGGAAAGGCCTTAGCACTTAATTCCAATGCATATGCTGTATAAAAACTTTTAACACAAATGTGTATTACTTTTATAGCTTAAAATGGGGGGAAATTACTGTGCTACTCTACATAAACAAAATCCAGTAAGATTAAATGCAAAACAATCTCAGAAATAAACTAGATATATCTGTGGCCCATCCCAACCAGAGACAAAACTCTCTGAAGGTATATGATTCTTTACTTGGAAACCTGAAAAACAACAAAACTCATCTAGATAAATTCTTAAAATCTCCAGAAAATTTCTAGCTTGTAATTTTTCTAAGGTATAATTGTTTTCTGTTTTATTAATTTATTTACAAATATTTCCACCCCATTTCACAAAGAATTTGAGATTTATAAAAATGTGTACAGATAATCTATAAAATTAAAATAAATGAAAAAATTAGAAGGGAAATAGTCAGAACTCACAGCACCCATAAAATCAAAGCAAATTAGGTTATTAAAAATATTTTATATTATTTATTTTATTTTAGGAATGTGGGGGTACAGTGAGGATTAACCACATAAGTAGGCTGAATGTGAGTGAAGTTTGGGCTTCCAACTGGCCCTCACTCCCCCGGTAATGACCCAAGTACCCTTTGTGATGTCATGTGCTCCCCACCCTCCTCCCCACCTCCTTCCCCCAGCAGTGCCCGTGACTGCCTATCCCTCCCTCGTGCTGGTGTGACCAACGTTCAGGGCCCACTTATGAGATCTGACAATTAAGTTCACAAGCTTGCCACTGTGTGTTCACATTGGCAGCACTGTGCAAACAACTCGGTAAGGTTCAAAACCTTGGTAAATCCGTGTCTTACAGCTGTGTTCGTGTGGATGTGTGGCAGGTCTTGCTGAGTGGTGCTCATGTTTTAGAGCAATGAAAAAACATTAAATTTCTTGTTAAACTTGGCAAGAGTAGAAGTAAAATCGGGGACATATTTGTCCAAGTTTATGGAGATAATGCCATGAAGAAAACACACAGTGTACAAATAGATTAAATGTTTTTTCTGAGGAGAGAGAACGTGTCACTGATGAAGAGAGGTCAGGATGGCCAGTACTGAGCAGAACTGATGAAAACATTGCAAAAATTTGTTGAATTGTGTGTCGAAATCACTGGCTGACTGTGAGAAGCATAGCAGACCAAATAAACATTGACAGAGAAACAGTTAGGAAAATCTTAACCGAACATCTTGGCATGAGAAAGGTGTGTGCAAAAATGGTCCCAAAGGAGCTCTCGCATCATAACAATGCACCAGCTAGCACAGCACTGTCTGAGAGAGAGTTTTAGCCAGTAAACAAATAACTATATTGGAACACTTCCGTACTCACATGATCCGGGCCCCAATGACTTTTTTTTACTCAAAGATAAAGGAAATATTGAAAGTAATACATTTTGATGACATCTGGGCTATCAAGAGTAATTTGATGACAGCTCTGATGGCCATTCCAGAAAAAGAGTTCCAAAATTGTTTTGACAGATGGACGAGGCACTGGTACTGGTGCATAGCTTCCCAGGGGAGTACTTCAAAGGTGACCACAGTGATACTCAGCAGTGAGATAGGATGAGTATCCTATCATGAACTCATCCTAGAAAAAGGATGAGTTCAAGAGCTTAATTGTCACACCCCATATGAGTGAGAACATGAATACTCAGTTATTTGTTTCTGTGACAATTCACTTAGTATAAAGGGCTCCAACTCCATCCAAGTTGCTGAGAAGGCCATGATTTTGTTCTTCTTTACGGCTGCATAATACTCCGTTGTGTATGTGTACCACATTTTCTTTATCCAGTCCACTTTCGATGGGCAGTAGAGTCGGTTCCACGCTTTCACTATTGTGAATAGTGCAGCAATAATCATGCCTGTGCAGGTGTCTTCTTTGTAGAATGATTTATGTTCCTCCAGGTATATTCCAGGAGAAGAATTTGTTGGATTATATGGAAGTTCGATTTTTATTTCTTTTAGGAATTGCCACACTGCTTTCCATAGAGGTTGAACTAGCTTGCAGCAAACCAGTTTTTGACAAAAGCACTGGGAAGACATGCTGGGGACAGGATGGCCTCGTCAATAAATGGTGCTGGGAAAACTGGATTTCCACACGCAACAAAATCATATTGGACTATTATCTTACACCATACACAAAAATAAACTCAAAATGGATAAATAGAAGACTAGAAACTATAAAACTTCAGGGCAAGAACATAAAAGGAAAGTTCCTGGACCTTGACCTTGGCAATGATTTTTTGGATATTACATCAAAAGCTCAGGCCGCAAAAGCAAAAATAAATAAATAAGACTACCTCAAACTGAAAAACTTCTGTACAGCAAAAGAAACAATAGACAAAATGAAATGGCAACCTATAGATTGGGAAAAATATTTGCAAACCATAAATTTGATAAGGGACTAATATACAAAATGTATACAGAACTCATACCACTCAATGGTGCAAAAAAAAATTATAAAATGTGCAAAAACCTAAAGAACTATTTCTCCCAAGAAGACACAAAAATGGCCAGCAGGTATATGAAATGTGCTCAAAATCATTAATCAGGGAGATGCAAACCAAAGCCATTATGAGATATTACCAAACATCCATTAGACCAGCTATTTTCAGAAAGTCAAAAGATAACCAATGTGAGGGTATGGAAAAAAGAGAACTCTGACACCCTGTTGGTGGGAATGTAGGTTGGCACAGCCATTATGGAAAACAGTATGAAGGTTTCTAAATAAATTAAAACTAGAACTACCACCAAGATACAGCAATCCCTCCTCTGAGTATATACCCAAAGCAAATAAAATCACCACCTTGGAAAGATACTGCACTCGTGTTCACTGCAGCATTATCTACAATAGCTAAGATATGGAAATAAGCCGCATCCATCAATGGACAAATTGGAAAAGACCATGATATCTATTATTCAGCCCTAAAAAAAAAGATCTTGCCACTTGCCACAATATGGATATGCCTGGAGGATATTATACCCACAGAAATAAGCCAGGCACAGAAAGAAAAATATTGCATGATCTCTTTTATATGTGGAGTCTACAAAACAATTCAAATACACAGAGATTAGAGCACAAAACAGTGACTGGGAGATGAGAAAATAGATGTGGATCAGAGAATACAAAGTAGCAGATATGTAGGATGAACAAGTCTAGAGATGTAATGCACAACATGAGAGCTAGAGGTAATAAAACTGTACTGTATATGGAAAAAATAAAATAAGTGAGAAAAATCAAGTTGCAGGGAAATAGAGGGGGGAAGTAAATGAAGTCAGAAATAGTGTTTGTAGGAAAAAATGGTGTCTTCATAGCTTTGAGTGTCCTAACATCTCTGCATGCAGAGAGACACAATTGTTCCAGATTCCACAGTGCCTTTGAATCAAAGTGAAGAGCCCAGTTACAAAGGGTGAGAATTCAAGAGAGATTTTTTTTCACGAGACCTCATAAGGCAATACACTGATACACTAACAAGGTTCTCAAAAAAAAAATCATATAAAAATGAGTCTTATAGAGGAGCATCATTTGGGTTATGGAAAAGGGAGAAAAAAGAAAATGTTGTTCTTTACTTTCTTGTATGGAATCCTTTTCAAAGCAACAAAACAAAACAGACCTGAACTTACCTACTCCATAGTCACAGTGTGCCCTTCAGATCACCAAAATTTTTTAAAGGCTAGAAACAAAACGGGTTTGGCTGACCTGCTATCCCCAGCATCCAGCATAGCAATGAGCATTCAAAAAATATTTTATAGGAGTGTTAAACTTCAACTTCATTAGACATCCTGAAACAACCTGTTCTGCTGTTTTCCACGAAGCTTTTAATCAATGACAACTTAGGCTACCAAGCGGGAAAACACACAAAAGAAGCTTGGAATTTCTTTCAAAACATACTCCTTCCTTTCTCTGCTTGCCCTGAGAGCTGGGAGGTGGGTGCAAAATCGTTAAAAGATAAGTTTTCTGGCAGGAGACCAGGAACAGCTCAAAAGGTATATTGTACAGCTGTCAGTTCCAGGAACTGTGCTGCAGAACTAATAAGAATAATATGGGAAACCTGTGATTTAATCAGTGGCAGACTCATTACCCCCGGTGCCTAAGGGAGAAGCATCCATCAGGGTGTCAGGTGGATGTTTCATGAAGGGAGGGGACATTCAGGAAGGGGGCAGAAGCTGAAGGTGAGAGCTGTCACTTACCTACCTGCTGGTTGCTGACACAGAACTTCATGCTGGTGGCAGCTATATCACTCCACCTCCCTAAAAAATAAAGAAGTTCCACCAAAAATATACCTAAGAGGCCAGCCACGGTGGTTCATGCCTGTAATCCCAGCACTTTGGGAGGCTGAGGCGGAAGGATCCCTTGAGCCCAGGAGTTTGAGACCAGCCTGGGCAACATACTGAGACTCTGTCTCTAAAAAAAAAAATTTAAATAATTTTTTTTTTTTTTTGAGTTGGAGTCTCACTCTTTCGCCCAGACTGGAGTGCAGTGGCCGCTCCCAGCCACCGCAGCCTCGACCCGCTGGGCTCCGGTGATCCTTCCGCCTCAGCCTTCCAAGTAGCTGGAACTACAAGCACGCGCTACCACGCCCAGCTAATTTTTGATTTATTGTAGAGATGAGGTCTCGCCAAGTTGCCCAGGCGGGTCTCGAACCCGCGGGCTCAGGCAATCCGCTTACCTCAGCCTCCCAAGGCGTGGGATTATAGGCTGAGCCACCGAGCCCGGCTTAAAATCATCTTTTTAAAAAGGATCCACCCAAGGTATCTCACAGAGGACTGACCTAAACCAACTTAATGTTTCCTTTTTCTCCTCTTGCCACAAAACTCATCATAGGTCACGGATGTCTTATGCTCTAAGGAAATCATTTTGCATTCACCGATTAACCTAGCAGACCCTCCAAACTGGAGGCCGGGGGCACACGCGCATGGCTGTCTAGCAGAGACCTGCAGAGGAAAGGCAGGTGCATCAGAATGAAAGGGTCACTGACAGAGATGAGAAACTCAAAGCACCTCGGGGCAGCAAGCCTCCCCCATTAACCAGTCCACGCACCACCTTGGGGACACAAACAGGGCAGGAATGATGATGGAAAAGACGAAATTACAAAACAGGTTTCTGTTGGCGTGTTCTTGTCCATGTAAAAACAGTCAGCTGAGTAGCACAAAAATTGGATGGCTAGTTGGTGAAGCCAGGCCCTTCTGTGCCCCCAGGCCATGCTGATGGCCATTGCGTCCCTTGAGGCTGCATAAGAAGAGGGGATGGGCGGCACACCACGCAATGAATGACAGATATACTTACCCATTTCTCACACTTATGTTTCTCTCCTTCTCAGCTAGATTGCAAGTCTGTGCCATCTCTCCCCTTTGTATCTCCATTCTCACCAAAGAGGCCCGAATAAGCTAAAGATCATTCCTAAAGAATCAATCCTGTCTGAAGGACATAACATAGAGCTAATATAACCAATGAGCAGCCATTTTAACATTGCTTAACTCTGTCATACTTTTCTAGCAGTTCACTTTAGTTTACCCTCTAATCACTAGCCAAGGACAGAACTGGTTTCTCAGAGGTAGCTACTGATCATTGTTTTACAAACCACCCCCCCACCCCAGTTTGTTTTGTCCTAACTAGCCTATTTCAAGCATTTCCCTCCGCCCATAAGACCCAAGTTAACCCAATCAGCCTTTCGTGACCTTCATGACAATGACAGACCCCATCTCAATGGCAGCAGTCATGCGACTGGCTCACCCATCTGCCTGCCGTCCATCCCCTGATGCTGACCTGCCCTCCGTGATGACCAACAGACCACCACCCAATCACCTTAACAACCCGCCCCCATCAAGGGAAATGTTTGAAAGCATTCACCTTCCAGCTGCCATTCGCCACTGCTTTGCTACGCTACGGTCTGACCGTGTGACTCCTTGAGCAATGGTCGCCATGCCCCTAGCTTTGGCCTCCTCCCCTATTTGAGGAGGTGAATCTCCTCTCTCCCTCTCTAATTTACTTTCTATAAAATATATTTTCTAATCTAACTTCTGTGCAGTTATTTACATCTTTCACCCAGCACTGGATTGCACACACACCCCTGTCAGGCCTGACCTAACATTTTGAAGGCCCCACTGGGATATATATCTTAACTTAACACTGTCTGAGCAGCAAATAGAACACATCAGGTCACACTATACAGACAAACCAAACCAAGAATCTATCCACTTTTTAAAGACAGCCAAAGAACAAAATTCCACATATTTTATTCTATCATCCAACCCAAAACCTTCTATTGAAAAATCAAAGTTCCAAAATGTTATCACACAAATAAGGCAGTAAAGGCAGGTGAAGAATGTAATAAAAAAAAATAACTTTCCTTTCCCTAGAAGGTCAAAGCTTACACTGGTAGCCCCTTACAGGTGGAGAGAGTCAGCTACAAAAGATACATCTGGCAGGGTGCAGTAGCCTGCAAATCCAGCACTCTCTGGGAGGCCAAGGTGGGCAAATTGCTTGAGCCCAGGAGTTCAACGCTAGCCTGGGCAGCGTAGTGAAACCTTGTCTCTAAGACAGATAGATAGATCGAGAGATAGATGAGATAGATAGTAGATAGACAAAGCTTTAGGGAAGCATGGACGCCAGGGGCAGGGCTGGAACCAGAAGGGGGAAGTTGATTGGACAGTTCCAGGGCTCTCGCTACCAAACGGCCCCTCCTCCCTATCCCTGAGACCCCAGATCAATTTCCTTGCCAGGCCGCTGAGGTGTCACTGCTACCAAACAGTGTACAGAGGCCCAAGAAAGTTCCTTCTGCCAACAGTATCTCTTGCTAGACATAAACACTTACTTTCAAAGCTTGAACTTTTATTAGCACCCAGATGATGTTTATTACCCGGCAGCCTGTGATCCTGTCATGGATTCTATCAGCCAGGGAGACTGGATTAGCTCACGTACCCTAGGCATGTCTGGCTCTGACGTGAGCCAGTGTTCACAAAGGAGTCCAGAGGGCAGATGGAGCTGGTCAGCCCACAGATGAGTTTCGCTGGAGCAGAAAGGCCCGGGCACTGGCTGCAAAAAAGAACATCCAGGACCGAGGAAAGAACGCAAAATGATGAGGCAGCCACAGTCAGCGGCAGCCAACCAGAAGCCAGAACTCACAGAAGCTGCCTAACAAGGCCACAAAAGCCACCAAAGGCTGAGGCAGTGTCACCACCAGAAAGAAAAAAAAGGCAGCAAGAGTTTTCATTGAAATAAAAATGCAAAAATAAATAAAGAAGCAAATGCCAGTGTAATTTATTTCTAAAGGGATTTTCTGAGTTAAACATGTACAAATATAAGAGAATTTTTTTTTTAATTGTGGGGTCTTATTTTACTTTTTAAAAAAACTAGAGATGTGTGGATTTTTGTAACGTACTTCTAACATCTGAAGATTTAACTGGAATATTTCAAGAGAAAATGGAAAATTTACATAAACACTGAAGGTTACTCACTGGGTTAGGAGTTCAGGGAAAGAAAAAGAAGCAGAGAATCTATTAGAATTTATTGAAATTCTAACCCACCCACCCCCAATGTAGGTGGGATTTAAAAAACACCAGTCACTATCGTATATTGTTACTATCTTCCATAGTAGTTTCTAATTTTTGTTAACTATTGTTCATTGTTATAAGGAAAATGTGACAGTGACAAAGAAAACATTCAAATGATAAACTCTGGCCTTTATCTTTGGGTCCTCTCTGTAGAATGGCAGTAATTGTGTCGAAGGTCTGTCAGAAAGTGCTTTCAAAGGCAGACTTCTAGATTTACCTCCTGGGCCTGGGACTTCTCCCTAAGTGGCATGTGTGTCCATGTCCTGTCTTCCAGGTCCTTCCATCAGTTTGTCTATTTGTCATCCCCGTTGTTGTAGATTAAAAGTTGGTTTGAGGTTGTTTCTTAATTCTGGCACTATAATAGAGCAGCTTTACCCTATGCCCAGGCAGCTACTAGCAAATTAATAAATAAATGACATTTATTCATCAGTTTCTCTTGAAACTTTACATATTTTTTCAACTTCAGAATTCCAGCAATATAAACAACTATTATAACTTAATATGGTAGGATTAGGAGAAGTATCAAGAAAGGTCTAATTACCCATTTCTTGGATCAGTGAAATGCAGATTGCCAGATGCCAATCCATACATCATTTTTTATCTGCCGTGCATGTTCTCAACTGTCTGCTCTGCATGTCAAAGCAACATTGTAGAAGGAATTAACCACCAGGGCGACATAAGAGAATCTGTGTTTTAGTTTGAAATCTGGCTTCAGCCAAGTCTCTGAAAAAGTCAAACTGGCACGATTATCTCAGTAGCTCAGGGGAAGGGATTTTCCATGCCTTTACAGCCTGGGTAACTGTCCATGACTACCAGCAGGCTCTTGGATGTCCATAGGGTGCGTGTCCACATGGAAAGAAACTCTCAGTCTTTGCCCTTACACACCTGATGAGAATATCTGCGGGAGTCACTGGTTACCTCACCTGTGACCCTAATTCTCTACCTCTCTGTCCTAGTGAACACCTGGCCTTGGATTTCCCCGCACAGTGCTGGTCTCTGCAGGGCAAGGGCAGAGACCCCAAGAAGGAGAGGAAGGCCACCAGGGTTGGGGTTTGAGTTGGGGGGTGGAGAAGAGCAAGCTCTCCTGTGGTGGGACCCCGGACCCCGGGTGTAACCCCATTTACTGCATCTGTGGCCAAGCTCTGAACTTATTTGTGTCCCCATCTCCCACTTGCAAAACAGGATAATTATAACCCCCTGCCTTCTGCAGTTCTTGGGAAGCTCCATTAAAGTGTGTAAATCCCTTTGAAGATGGGAGTGATTGCTCTACTCCTGGCAGGTGGAAGATCTCTGGCCCAAGCCCTCCCTCCCTGGGCAGCTGTCTCCGTCTTGTGGGAGAGACAGACAGTAAGACACTTTCTCATCCCTGTTCCTATTCCTACCAGCCCGGAACATCCAAAGCAAAACATACTGGCCCTTTTCCCTAAATGTTGGTGTTCTCAGTTCTACACGTTTCGTCACAACTCAGAAAGAATTAATGACTTTGGAAGCAAGAACAAAATTAACATTTTTGTAAAAATCCCACAAAGGCTGTAGAATTATCATCAGCAATTATTTCCGTGCATCAATTATGTCCATGTCATGTCCAAAGGAATATTTCTATGAATTCCAAAACAGATGACTCCTGAATGCTACCTGCTAGTGTCCTGACACCTCAATCAGCTAGCCTTCTTTCAAAAAGAAAAAGTAGCCACACATATGTAAGTTGATCATAATGTACGCACAGATATGGAACAAACTCTTGGGTATATTATTACATCTTTAAAAATGAAAAATTTTTTGTTTTTTATTTTTCATTTCTTGACCTTTAAATTAATACATAATTGTACATATTTATGGGGTACATAGTGATGTTTTGATATGTGTCATATATAGCAGATCCATCATCTCAATCTTTTATCATTCCTTTGTGTTGGGAACAGTCAATATCCTCCTTCTAGATATTTGAAATTATATAATCTATTATTGTTAACTATAGCCATTCTATGATGCTATAGAACACTAGAACTTATTTTTCCTGTGTAGCTGTAATTTTGTGACCTTTTTAAAAACTCATTTGGATATTAAAAACGTCTTACAATATTCATATTTTTAAGAATGTATTAGCTTACTTTGGCTGCTTTTTAAAGGATTCAAACATATGAAGTTTTTAAAAATGAACTTCTCTAGAAACCATTTTGACTTAAATGATCTTCAGTATGGTACTAGTTACCTAAATTATGGTCCATCCAGTGTGTAGGCGAGTGTGTATGTACACACACATATGCACACAGTGAAATTCTAGATGTGTTTTCATTTTTTAAGCATAGACTAGTGCTTATCATAGCTTAACATTTACGTATTTAAAAGAGGTATATATTACTAAAATGAAATAATATTACAAATTACAATATATGTGATAAGAGGGATATGTTTATATATGTAAAATTATATATGTGCAGACTATCTCTGGAAGAATTCAGAAAAAACTGGTAGCGGTAGTTTCTTCTGGAAAGATATACTAGGGAAATTAGACAAAAGGCTGTAGGCAAAAGTCTAAAAACAACTCTCTATGGAGTTGCTGAATTGTTTAAATCAAAGAACGCACCAGTTTTAATTTTTAAAAAGTGTGTCACAGGCCAGGCATGGTGGCTCATGCCTAAAATCCCAGCACTTTGGGAGGCTGAGGTGAGAGGATTGCCTGAGCCCATGGGTTCAAGCCTAGCCTGGGCAAATTGGTGAAACCTCATCTCTACAAAATATCGAAAAATTAGCTGGGTGTGGTGGTGTGCATCTGTAGTTCCAGCTACTTGGAAGGCTGAGGCAGAAGGATCGCCTGAGCCCAGCAGGTCAAGGCTGTGGTGACTGTGAGTGTGCCACTGCACTCCAGCCTGGGTGACAGAGTGAGACTCCAACTGAAAAAAAAAGAAACAGTGTGTCAATTAGTACACTTTGTCATTTGATTGGCATCCTATGGTATTTTGTCTTTAAAACATAAATAGTTGTTTTACAGTATATACTACAAAGGCTAACGTCAACTACTAGAAAGTAAACTGGTGTTATTCTACTTTTAAATTGACTGCCTATACAAGAGTCACTCCAAATGTGCTCCAGTGAATTATAAAACTTCTTGCTTTGGCATACAAAGACATAGACACCTATTGATGAATAGATAAAATAGTTGTTCTGTGTCGCAAGGTGAGCATTCTTATGGAACTGCTTTATAATCCTCCCCTGGAATTAATCTCCTTGTGGACAAGAAGAAGGCCTTATTTGTCTAATTTCCCCCAAAATTATTTGTCTAATTTCCCCCAAAATTCCATCTCAATGCCTGGCACTGGTAAGTGTTCAAAAGTATTTATCAAATAAACAAATAAATAACTTGAATTAACCGCCTGTTTTCTTGTCTTTTATAATTAAATAGTTTCTTTAATGTGGAATTTTTCAAAATCTTAGTAAATAATTGCCCATAATAAATTTAATGAAGCCATCACGATGCACAGCATTTCCCAAATTTGTTTCACCATAAAAAGAAAAATATTTTTCTACCAAATCCCTTGCAAGACTGGTTGCAATGGAGTCCTGATAAATAAAAGTGGAAGAAATTGCATTGGTTTTTAACTTATACCTCACTGATTCCTAAAAATCAAGGGCAGCAGAGGCCATTGGCATTGATTGAATATTCATTGAGCTTTCTGCATTTTCCATATTTTCTTATTTTGGGGTCTGGGACACATGATTGCATCTGGCAAACAGGAATATGAGAAGAAGTGATCTACCATTTCCGTTCTGAAGAACTTGGGAGTCAGTGTGTCTCCTTCGTCTTCCTAATTTTTTGCTAGAACAACTCTGGAAGTCAAGTATAGAGATGACAGCCTCACAAGTTAAAGGGAATCCCCGAATCGCCAGATGTAGAGACCTCCTATCAATTTACATCAGAGTTTGTGGTAAGCAAGAAATACACGTTTGCTGTGCTAAACCACTAATATTCCAAAGGTATTTGTTATGACAGCATAACTGTAGCCTAACCTGACTCAACATATTAATCATCATGGCATATCCTCATATAACAGAGTGAATGTCTGCTATGTGTCTGACATGATATTTGGGGCATCTTATAAAAATATATTACAAAAGTGAAAAGAGAAATTAAATAAAATATGCAAAAGGGAAAGTGAAAGGCTGAACAGCCTCTATCTCTTGAAAGAAAAGTACTGAAACTTGGTGCTTTTCATCTTTGCAAGCCATAATAGCGGTTTCAAAAGAATTTTTCCAATTTTAAGCTTAAATATAAAAAAATGCAGATTTGCCCAAAATTCATTAGTTTTGTTGTGTCTGAATTATTCCATACTTTCCTAAAGACCCATTGCTTTCTTTGTAAGATTGGGAATCAGTATGTCTAGAAATACATCTGCTCTTCTGTTAAATCTATACAGGATTCTTGGGTTTTTGAAAAACTGCAAGTCCAGACCCGGCACCATGGCTCATATCTGTAATCCCAGCAACTTGGGAGGCTGAAGTGGGAGCATCACTTGAGACCAGGAGTTCAAGACCAGCCTGGTCAACATACTGAGACCCAGTCTCTAATTAAAATATTCTTAATATATTTTTTAAAGTAAAAAGCTACACGTCTGAAGGGGTTAGCTGCAAGTGGCTTCACACATAGGTCACAAAGGATTGCCAGACTCAGTCGGTGCTCTCACACCTTTGCCATAGTTAGGCAGTGTCTTTGTGAATTTTCCGGGTTAAGGCTGCTTAGTATGTTGGAGCCCTTTATAGATTCATAATCTCCAATGAAATAGTCACATGAGCTGAAACTCTACTGCGGTATGTGCTTGGATTCAACGTCTGTAACTGCCTTGTGACATGGTCCATCAGAGAGGGAAAAAAACACGCTGGGAAATGTTGAGGCAGAATACGTAGAAGGCCTGTCAGCTCACTGTTCATTTCGAAGGACGTTAAACCATGATCATGGGAGCTACTCTGTGTCCTGCCTTTCTGAGTCCTGAAATCTCGTTTTAATGACCAGCAGGCCAAAGAGTCTGGAATTCCAACATAAGCCACCAGACAAACTCCAAGCGGTGGGAAAACAAAATCGTCCATTAATTTTTTGTAAAGTGCTCTAATCAGCTGCACGACAGCTTGATCAAATAGCCACAGCCACAGAGTGCTGTGTGCGTCCCTCCCTTCCTCCTGCTTTTGGGAAGGGTGTTCCCAGGTCTCTGATTACGGGCCAGGGTTTAATCTTGATTTTATAGAACTCCTGGGACTTTTCGTGGAAGCTGCAATGACAGTCCAATTTGAAATCTGGTGTGCTGGGCAAGAAAACCACAAACCCAGTCTAGACCCTCCATCAGCCAGGCCCGGCCTTTGAAAGATAAGCCACTCAGAGACAGAGGCCAGGGTCAGATGGAGCTCGGCTCTTCTGCTGAAACTCACATGGATGAGGATGGGTGGGTCTGGTCCAAGCCAAGCTCTGGATACTCACATTCCCTCTCACCGTTTTCATTTTTACTCACTCATAACTTAGTGAACATTGTGTTAAGGACCACTGAGGCAGGTAACCAGATTCTCTTCTGACAGAATTATAAACAAGCTCTCGGTTTTTAATAATCACTCGCTTGCTTCTTTTTCTTTTCTTTCTCTGAACAAACGTTTTTGGTTATTTTGAAATTGTGTATTGAAATGTTTGTCAAACATTTTCTTCAAATTACAAAAATAATAAAAGCATACCATCGCAGGATGGATGAAGAAAAAAAGCTATCCAAAGCATCCATGTGCAATCTCCTTAACATTTGTAGGCTAATTTGCATACGTGGAAGCACATGCAAATACAAAAGGATGCATATATATGTGAATGGATAGAGTGAGGTTCATGATTAGTGGGTTGGGTACCTTGATTTTCCAAATTAAGATGACACTTCTCCTGTTATGCTGATATCGTCTTTTATTTTTTTCACTATATAATTAACAGTTGTCAAGTCAGTAGGTTAAGTCTCTTTATTTCTATTTACTTGTGCATATTTAATACATACATTAATTTTTCATAAGAGGAATCATATTATATTTTATGGGGATCTGCTTAGTACAGGCTTTTTTGTTCTTTTTTACTTGCCCTCATTTTTTCTGCTTCCATGATACACCAGCATCCAATGACTGTAGCCTAAACTATAGTCCTTACTTGACTTTACACTCATATAATCAAAGAAATACACACATACACACACAGAAAGAGAGAGAGATACATAGAGTTTTGCTAGTCCATGTTTATTTTACAAATTAAATCATTTTCTACAAATTCCCCTGCTTCCTTTTTTTCTCATTCATATTTTGTCAACTTTGATAACTCTAGTCCATTATCTAAAAATACACCTTGGTGAAGTGATGCCAATTATTTTACTAGCTATTACTCTATAGCTCTTTGTTTCCAGGTTGTATTTGTTTGAAAGATAAGCCACTCAGTTTGCCTTTACTAATATCGCTTCAACAAATGTCCTTGTAAATAGAATTTTCCATACTAATGTTTTAATGTCTAAGGAATACAGACACAGGAGCAGACTGCTAGATTGAAAAGCATATGTACTTTTTAATTGTAACAGGTCATTTCAATGGCTAAATTCATTAGAGGTTGCTGGCTGTTTTCCATAAACACAGTAACAAACCACCCTGCTCCTAGCCATGTGTGAATGTGCCCTATACCCAGCACCCCGAAAGCAATCGATATTAGAGCTTTAAAATTTTGCCCATAATATTTTATTGTTACTTTCATCTGCGTTTTCCTACTTACCAGTGAGTTTGAGTGTCTTTTCATAACTCTTTTGATCGCGTTAATTCATTCTACTGTGAATGGCCAGTCTTTTTACTGGATAGTCTTTTCCTACCTTGCCTTGTGAGTGACGCACCCACAGGTGAGCAGAAGGTAAGTGGAATTCCCAGCTAAGATCGAGAATAACTAGGAGAAATACATGCAAGGAAAAGAGTTGGAAAACGGCGATAACGATCCGTTTTGCCAAAAGGTCGGTAACAACTAGAAGGGAGTCTACCTTACACGGGCACTATTCTTTTTCAGTAATAAATCAAGCAGACTCTCCCAAGAGCTCAGGTATTGAATTGGGCTAAATTGTAGAGGAGCAGTCTGGTGGGAGAAAAGGCAACAGAAAGCAAAAAAGATGAAGAAAAGGAAGATAATATGTGGTAGTGTCTGCCTTGGACCAGATATTGGAGTAGACATTTTCTAGATATAATCTCATTTATTCTTTGCAATGACCCGATGTGATAAGGTAGTTCCTTATCTCTGTAAAAATGGGAAAACAGAGATTTGGAGATGCCAAGTAACTTCTCCTGCGCCATTCAGTTGATGAGGGAGGGACCTCGGAGTACAACCCAAGTCAGTCTGACTCCTACATCTGTACTTTTTCCCAGCCAAAGTGAAGATGCAGTGGGAACCTAAATAATACACAGAGGAGCTAGGTAGATGCAAGTTCCCATGGGCAACCTGGGAAGCCCTGTTTATGGCTTGGAGTCCTTTTTCTCAAATACCTCTCTTCTCATAGACAACACCACTCTCATATGCCCAGCCAACCCTACTTTGGCAATTCAGTTTCATATAGTGTTTTTGACCTTCAGTAATTATTAAGACTCTGTTGTGAAGCATTCCTCCTTAGGGTGGGTTGTTTTAAAATCACCAAGATCAACAAATTAAAAACAAATATTCACATTCCCACAGACTGAATATCTCCACTTCTGAATATCAGGTGATGACTGCCAAATTTATCATTTACCAATTACGATTGCACAATATATTTTTGAAATTTAAGATAGCTTATGTAACAAGGACAAATGCTGGACATCTATCCAAAAGAATGTCCTTGGAATAACCCCTTCGGATACCAATTTATAAGTAAAATGTCAACTAAGAATTTCAAGGGCTTCATGGAAGGAGTTTCTGGATAATGAGTATTCTTTCTCCTTTTGCAACTTAAAACTTACCTCACTAATCAGTACCATTGGTCTTCTCATCTTGCTTACTAACTCAGAGCCTTCCTATCAAAGAAATCCATTAAAATCTCATTCTGAAGTGAAATCCAATTCTCCCTTTGGGCTCCAGAAAATAACCTTAATATATAAAGTGTTATTGAATTTTTCCATAAAGTGATTAACTGTGTGAAATAGAAATTATTACTCATGACATGGAAGTTATCAGCACTGTGCTAGAGAAGGCATAAAGCAGCCCATCCAGCCCATCTCAAAGGTTCTAAGGGGCGGACCCCAGTTGAAACATCTGCTTTGACTTCTCATTTTATTGTCAAGCCTTATTACATAAAAGTGATTTGTGCTTCACGCTAATTAGCTAAGAGGTGTGGACATTAATCCACTACCCAATAAGCAGCCCTCTGCAATGAGGTAGTTTTTGAAAAAGACCAGTTCTGGCTTTATTGCTATTAGATTTATCAGGGCAGGGAAACAGACATGACATGCTCTCGAATACCGGCTGAAGACATTCATTCTTTAGCTTTTATACAGGAGATTTTTCCTCCTGATTCCCTGTGTGCTTCATGAGCATATCACTCAAGAACAAAGAAAGCAGGAAATATCACATGGAGAACTTCAATAAAAAAGGAAGCTGTGTATATATGATAAGGGACTTATAGCAAGAATATATAAAGAACTCTCTCAACTCAATAATAAAAAGACAAATAGCCAGGCTCGGTGACTCAGCCTGTAATCCCGTGCCTTGGGAGGCTGAGGTGAGTGAATTGCCTGAGCCCGTGGATTCGAGACCCGCCTGGGCAACTTGGTGAGACCTCATCTCTACAATAAATCAAAAAAACTAGCCGGGTGTGGTAGCGTGCGCCTGTAGTTCCAGCTACTTGGAAGGCTGAGGCGGAAGGATCGCCTTAGCCCAGCAGGTCGAGGCTGCGGTGGCCGGGAGCGGCCACTGCACTCCAGTCTGGGCGACAGAGTGAGACTCC
>CAUYQG010027775.1:0-13336 GCA_963574415.1 Tarsius wallacei | reverse complement strand
GTCCTCAAGCTCTGAGATTCTTTCTTCTGCTTGGGTAATTCTGCTTTCCATGCTTATCAGTTTGTTATTTATTTCATTCACAGTATTCTTTATTGCTGTTATCTCAGTTATCAGCTCCTTCCTAATTTCTTCTTGACTCTCCTCAATTCTTTTTAATCTCTCCATTATTGTCTTGATATCTAGATGTGTAGTTTGAGACCAATCATTCTGGGAGCTCTTCATTGTTTTCATTCCGAAGTCAGTTTTCTCAGTTTCTGCCCTCCCAGGGGTCTGGGAGAGACCCGTATTCTTCTTTTGGTTTTTCTTCATCTGTGTAGATTTCTCTTTCTCTCCTCCTTTCCTTTCTCTTCTTTAATTATGTTTTTCAGGGAAGGTGGGGTTGCTTTTGCTTCGCTTGTGCAATCTCCTGTTCTTCCTTTTGAGGGTCCCCTTGCTTTGTTCACTTTTGAGGTTGGAGTGTGGGCTGCAGGCTTTACTTTTCACAGTTTTTAGGTTTAATTGAGGGGGAAGCTGTGATTCAGAATCTATATGCTGATTCCAGCATCCATCTACCAGTGTATGAGCCCACTGGAACCTATTTCCCCCATCTTGCAATCTTTCTGTGCAGCGGAATGTAGGTTTGGTCCCTTGGGAACTGAGGTGGAGCCTGCTGGTAGGTGGGTGGGGCAATGCAAATCTCTGCCTGCAGAATGGCCGAGGTGGCAGTTTCACTTTCACGGATACTTTTTCTTCGCTCATTTGGCAATCCACTATGATGGACTGTGGTGGCGTGTGAGGCACCGGGGATCAGCTGCACAGCTGGGCACTGGATCTGGAGCACTATCAGCAGGCTGGGGTGGAGGAGGGGGTTGGGTGTTTCCTCCTCTGGAGCTGAGAGCCTCTGATCAGCACCTCCTAATGATATGCTGTTCCTTTATATGTGCATGGGGATGCACTGAGTGTCTCAGCCAGGGTGAGCCCAGAGCTCCAGAGTGCCAGAGCTCTAAAACTCCAAAGGGCAGGTTGTGAGCAACAAATGTGGCCCTGGATCGCTCACAGGGTATTTCAGCCAGATATGGAATTGGTTTTTCTGAGGGGCGGGTGCCCAGAGTCTCCCAGGGTGACCAATGACTTGGTCTGGGTGAGACAATGTAGCCAGGGAGGGAGTCGAGACCTGAGACTTCCCGTGTGTGCGGCAGCAGCTGGGGGCCGCAATATCTGGCCCTGCGTGGGTCTGAGGGTCCCTGGGCCTCGGAACAATGCAGCTGGTGGTGGGCAGGGGGGTGGGGAAAGGAAAGTGAGAGTCTTTTTTGGACCTCACGTTCAGAGAATCTCACAATTCCACCTATGCCATCGCCATCTTACCGGAACTCTCTGAAAATACTTTTTAAAAACACTGACAGTCCTCAAACAACTCAATATAATAAAGTGATTTAACCTATCCAATAATAATAGACCAGAAAATGTCTGTTAAGTAGAAAATATTTATTAATTTATTAGTAGTATATGTTAATATTTAAATATAGAAAATCAGTAAAATACGCAATTAGAAACTTAATTGTCAAAACTATTTTCAAAATGTGATTATGCCAGTTAACTGTGAATTGAGTATGTAAATTGTCTACATGTTTTGTTTTGGCCTGATAGCATTGTTTGACTCTTTGGGGAAAAAAAAAAAACACTAACAATTCTATCAATGAAGAGTAAAACAGTGAAGGAAACAAACCAACTTAAACCATTTCCTTTAACTGCAATTCTGTTTAACTTCTTAACTAATGGAAAAGGAATTAATTTTGCTTGTCCCTTCATGGCTTTAGCACAGATCACATACCAATGTTCACTTATTCAACAAATGTTTAGTATCACAAAATTTGCATCAGTCATTATACTATAGTTCTTGGAATATAATTGTAAGTAAAATCAGAAAGAGTGTCTGCTCTCATGAAGCTTATAGTCTGATAGAAAAGAATTATATTAATTAGATAATCAAATGAACAAATGTGAAATTGCTCTTGCAATCATTGCTAAAAAAAAAAAAAAGACAGGTGAATGGTGTTATGTGATTTAGTTAGAGGTGGAAAAAGCATCAATTAAGGAGTAACACTCGAGATTAGATATAAAGTGTAAGTAAAAGTTTATTAGATTAAGGGAAGAGGGAGGAATATATATCCATCATAAGATATTAGCATAAGATGGTTTAGACCATGAATGTGCTTTCAAAATTATGGTAAGAAAATTTACCCTTCTCTTAAAAGAGTAGAGAGGTATTTACGGGTTTTGATCAAAGGTGACAGGACCATTTTTGCATTAAAAAAAGTCATGCAGTCTACAATATAGATAAATTATGAGATGGGTATGGCCTAGATGCAAATAGATTAGTTAAAGTGTTATTATTGTATCCAGGAGTCCGATAATGAGAAGTCAAGCTGAGATGTTTTCCCTGGAGCTAAAAGGTGGATAGATTTGACAGCTATTTAAAAAATAATATGTACTGAACTTGGTAATGGATTGAATATGGGGTGGGGGAATAAAAGAAAAAGGAAAACAGATGCAAACATTAGCCTTTAGGGTTCTGGCTAGTAAAGCCTGTTGAATATTGGGGATATTCATTGAGAAAGACTACAAAGGAAAATCATTAAAATGTGAAGAATGTGATGTGGAGTAGAATGAGTCCGTTTTGAAATGTTGAGACATACAAGAAGAATTGGCTCCTCCAGAATAGCAGAATAAAACCCTCTGAAAATCTGCTATTCATAAAAACAATGAGAAAACTGGCAATAATGATCAAAATTGAAAGTTTAAAAGCTCTAGAAATTAATCTAAGGCTTGAAACCACTCACAGAAGATTTTTTGTAAGAAAAATTACTAAATCTCAGTAAGAACAATGAGATTCGTGGTATTTGAAGTTTACTACTCTCTTCATCCTTGTTCTGGGTAGCATTGAAAACCAACAGGCTCACAATGACATAGCTTCCTAAAAGCCCCATCTCCAGGTACATGCTACAATTTGAAATTTCCAGCAGCTTCTAGGTAAAGCTTCATTCTTAGGTTTTGTCCTTATTTGATCTAACTCAAATTCCCTAGGTGTGAATCTTATCTCCGGGGTACTTGTGGAAAACAGTGGCAGTTTAGCATTGCAGCTGGCTGAGGGCAGTGATAGCTAACAAGAGGTTGATCACAATCTTAAAAGGAAAAACTGAAAAATGGAATGGCTACTGGGGTATTTGAAAATGTCCAACATATTCCTGAAAATCTAGAGGGCCATGTTCATATTAAGGGCTGTGGATATACATCCAGGAATGATCTGAGAAGACCCTAAAAATCACTCACATTTGACTGACATTCATACTGTACCCAAGGAGAAAATAGAGACTAGGGCAGAGCTTTAAATGTGTGCTAGAACACATTTAAAAGCATCCACCACCATACAAATAGTGCCACTTGGCAATAATTTGGAGACCTATTGGTTCAAGGTCTTTAATAAAATCTCTGTCTAATCTTTAGTTGATCACTAAGATAACAGAGAAGACATTTTATTGGCTGCACATACAAAGAGCATAGATTTTACAAAATGAGTTCAAGAAAGTCACTAAACCAGCAATGCTCTTTACTTTGCTCAGCATCAATAAAAACAATGACAACAAATGGCAACAATAGCAAACACATGATCACAAGGAGTTATTTCCAGAGTTACCACATTATGGCACTTTAAGTGTCCAGTATTTCAACAGAAAATTATAAAATACACACACGAAAATTAGAAAAGTAGGGCCCGTACACATGAAGAAAGGCAGTCAATAGAAATTGTCCCTAAGGAAGTCAGATGTTAGATTTACTAGACAAAGATTTTAAATTAGCTATTATGATTATGTTGAAAGAACTAAAAGGAAACAAATAGAATATAATGAAGTAACAGAAATTATGTAAAAGGATGAAACACAAATTCTGTAGTTGGAAAGTACAATAACTTCAATAGTCAACTTTCAACAATGAATCGAGCAACCAGGCAGAAGGACAAAATAATAAAATATCTGAAAAAACACTATAAAAAAACTAGACTTATCACACATCTACAGAACACTTCTACCAAATAAAAGCAGAATAGATATCTTTCTGAAGTATAAATGGAACATTGTCCATTGTCCATTATATGTTAAGCCATAAAGTAATTCTCAATATATTTAAAAGGATTGAAATCATATGATGTTTGTTTGACAACCACAATGAAATAAAAAGGCAGAAAAAAGGAAATAGAAAAAAATCAAGAAATTCACAAATAGGAGGACTTTAAACAACACGCTCCTAAGTAACCAGTGGCTCAAAGAAGAAATCTCAAGAGAAATTATTTTAAGATCAGAGGACAAAAATATAAAATACCAAGACTTATGAGATGCTGCTAACATAGTGGATAGAGGTAAATTTATGTATATAGAGGACTGCATTTTAAAATAAGAAAGTTCTCAAGTCAATAACTGATTTTTTTAACTTAAAAAACTTTAAAAAAGCAAGTTAAACCCAAAGTAATTAGAATAAGGGAAATAATATATACTAGAATAGAATTCAATAAACAAGAGGATAAAAACAATCTAGTCAAAATCAGCAAAACCAAAAACTGGTTCTTTGAAAAAAACAAACAATTTTAGTATAATTTTAGCTAAATTGACTAAGGAAGAACAAAAGAATATTAAAATTACTAAAATCAGGAATAAACAAGGGACATTAATCACACTACAGTACCTACCTCACATAAATAAAAAATGACTAAAAGAAAACACAATAAACAATGAAATGCTAACAAATTAGATAACATAGATGAACTGAAAAAACCCTAGGAATATACAAACTATCAAAACTGAGTTTAAAAAAAATAGAAAATTTGAATAGACTCGTAACAAATAAAAAGGTGTAATTAACAATAAAATATTTTCCACAAGGAAAAATCCAGACCCAAGTTACTTTGCTTTGTGAACTATGAATGGAAAGAAATTGCAACAATGGATATTGTTAAATGACAATACCCTTTAAATTGATCTACTGGTTCAATGCAATTTTTATCAAAAGCTCAGATACCTTATTTGAAGAAATTAACAAATAGATAAAGACAATAGCAAGTATTTGATAGGATGTGTAGAAATTGGAATCTTCATACTTTGCTGGTGAGATTGTAAAGTGGTACAGCCACTTTGGAAAAAAAGTTTGGCAGTTTTTCAAAATATTAAGCATAGAGTTCATATAAAGAATGAAGACAGCTGGGCTCAGTGGCTCAGCCTGTAATCCCATGCTTTGGGAGGCTGAGGTGAGTGGATTGCCTGAGCCTGCGGGTTCAAGACCTGCCTGGGCAATTTGGAAAGACCTCATCTCTACAATAAATCAAAAATCAGCTGGGCGTGGTAGTGCGCGCCTGTAGTCCCAGCTACTTGGAAAGCTGAGGCGGAAGGATCACGGGAGCCCAGCAGGTCGAGGCTGCGGTGGCCGGGAGCGGCCACTGCACTCCAGTCTGGGTGACAGAGTGAGACTCCAACTCAAAAAAAAAAAGAATGAAGACAGATGCCCTAGTACACACCATATACAATGTTATAGGTTTGAATGATAATCCTGAATATAAGAGCTAAACCTTTAAATCTCTTAGAGGAAAATGTAGGCATAAATCTTTTGGGCCTTGGATTAGGCAATTGTTTCTTAGATGTGAATCCAAAAACAAAAACAATAAAAGAAAAGGTAGATAAATTAAAATATATCACAATTAAAAAGCTTGTGATTTAAAGGACATCATCAAGAATATAAAAACAAAGCACACAGAATAGAAAAAGAAATTGCAAATGAGTATCTCTGATAAGGGAATTGTATCCAGATACATAAAGAACTCCTACAACTCAACAATAAAAGACACAAATCCAATTTTTAAAAGTTGAAGGGTTTTAATAGAAATTTATCCAAAGAAAATATATAAATGTCCAATAAGCACAAAAAAAGATGCTCAACATCATAGTTAGGGAAATACAAATTAAAGCCATGATGAGATAATATTTTACACCCACTCAGATGGCTAAAATAATAGACAATGAAAAAACAAAAGTTGGCTAGGAGGTAAAAAATTTGCAGCCCTCATACAGTGCTGGTGAGGTTGCAAAATGGTGCAGCTACAGTTGAAAGCAGTGTGGTATTTCCTCAAATTGTTTTGTAAGATTTAGCAATTCTACTCCTAGGTATATGCCCAAGAGAAATGAACACCTATGTCCACACAAAATCTCATACATAAATGTTCATAGCAGCATTATTTATAAAGGAAAAAAAAATGAAATCAATCCAAATATCTACCAACTGAAAAAAGTATTTAAAAATATAGTATATCTAAAAATCAACCTCCCATATGACCCAGAAATCCCCCTTCTGGGAATATATGGAGAGGAACTCAAATCACTCTGTAAAAGAAAGATACCTATACATGCATGTTTATTGCAGCATTATTCACAATAGCAAAAACATAGAATCAACCATGCTGCCCATCAAAGGTGGACTGGATAAATAAAATGTGGTACATTTACATGATGGAATATTATGCAGTCATAAAGAAAAACAAAATTATGAACTCTGCAGCAACCTGAATGGAATTAGGCTATAATACTCAGTTATTTATCACAGAAACAAAGATCTGAGTACCACGTGTTCTCAATCATAAGCAGACCCTGAACATTTTCAAAATACTATAAGAAAGGGATTGGCAGTGGTGGTACACTGCCTGGGGCAGGGCCCACGACATCAATAAGGGTACCCATACTTTATCAGTACAATGACCATGTATGTACCTAACCCTGAATTGTACCCCAAATTTTTAAAATAAAAAAATTATATATAGTATATCTATGCAAAGGAATGTTGTTTGCCCATAAAAAAGAATGAAGTACTGATACATGCTACAAGACAAATGAACCTTGAAAACATCATGGTAAGTTAAAAGATCAGATATTGTAGGATTCCATTTATAGAAGTGTCTAGAATAGGTAATTATTTAGAGAGACAGAAGAATAGTGTTTTCTCAGAGTTAAAGAAAGTGTGCACAGGAAGTGACTATTGATGAGCACAGTGTTTCTTTTTGGGGTCATGAATATATTCTAAAACTAGATACCAGTGATGGCAGTATAAATTTGTGAATACACTTAAAAACTACTCAATTGCACACTACAAAATGGGTGAATTGTATGGCTTATGAATTATATTTAAACAGAATTATCATAAAAAATTTTAAAATAATAGAATGTTTGGTGTTTACAGAAAAGATAATTTTGGTACAAGTTAGGAAGTTTTGTCTTCATTGATATGTTTTTTATGGTAAATTTCATCAACATTTAATGAGTAATTAATAACAATTCTTTATAAGAATTTCTTTGTGTATGGTGATAGTAGGGGTCCTGTTTCAATCTTCTGCATGATCTCACTCATAAGCGGACCTTGAGCAATTATAATACTATAAGAAAGCATTTGGCAGGAATGAGAAACTGGCAGGGGAGGGGGGATGGGATTGGCAGTTGAGGGAAACTGCCAAGGGAGGGAGGAGCATACCTCATCAACAAGGGTACCTGCATAATCAATGTTTGTATACCTAAGCCTGAATTGTACCCCACATCTTTATAATTTAAAAAATAAATAAATAATAATTTTTTAAAAAGAATTTCTAACAACAGAAAAAGAGGCAACTTTCTCCAATTTATCTATTAGCTAATATTATCACAATACCAAAACCAGAAAAAAACAAAAACAAGTAAAGTTGACTATAGACCAATATCCCATACAAATACAGAGACACATCATCAGAGATACTAGCATTTTCACATATCCAGAAATATGTGAAAATGTTTACATACCATGATTAAGTTTTTTTCATAAAATGCAATGTTGTCTTAATATCAGAAGCTTAATCAAGTTATTATGCAATATTACTTCAACATAGAGGAAAAAATGATGATTTCAATGGGCAAAGAAAAACACAACAGATCCAATACCTATTCTTGATAAAATTTACAACAAACTACAAATAGAAAGTAATGTATGAGATCTGGCAATAGTTATCTATGAACACCTACAACTAACATTATACATAATGGTGAAAGGCTGAGGGCTTTACCTGTAAGTTTTCAGGGTTATCACTGACAAGAATTTTCAAGGTTATCACCCTATTCAACATTGTACTGAAGATATTTACCAAGCAAATTACACTAGAAAAATAAACAAAATATTCCAGATTGAAAAAAGGAGTACTATTTTACTGTGCATAATCTAATCTATATAAAAATGTGTAAAGATTTGCTACAATACTTACTTGAACTAATAAACAAGTTTATCAATGTCACAAGATACAGACACATATATTAATAAGTAGAATGCTTTATAATGAAGTTACAAAGTACAATTTCTTTAAAAGAATATGAAAAATAATGGGATATATGGAGCCCAGAGAGTGTATGAGGAAACAGTTGTAGACAATATCTTAGGGATATTACATAGATGTTCTTGGTTTATACTGATGTAAAGCTATCATTGTAGAAAACAAAAAAATATGGCAAATTTACATTGAAACCAGACAAAAAATATTATTAAGATAAAAGGAGCCAGCTAGGATTAAAGCATATGGTCTTTTCCTATTTCCCAAACTTAAACTTTTCAAAGGCATTTGGGTAAAAGAACAATCATAAAGACAGTGAAAACTAAAGACAGTCATTCACCGTAATTGAAATAGCCAAATGTAAAATGCAAATAGTTTTTCTAGGCATTGCCTCTGTGCTTTGAAAATGCTCCAAGGTTTTCAAGAGAAGCTAAACATAGGCACAGTTTATATGGCTAGAGAAAAGAGATCTCAGTGAAAAAGAAACAGCGCTCCTCTTCATGTATGTGGTGAATTCAAACCACTACATAATTCTTAGAGTCAATTATATACATCTGTGAGAAAAGTTAAAGAAACCTTCTTGAATTGTTTGTTTTTAAAGAAATACATTGTAACATTGAATAAATCAATCTCTAGCCTCATTGTCTTAATTTTGGTGTCTCTATCTGCTTTGTCCATGTTAGAGTCTTATTCAAAGAAGCAGTCATATCAGTTGAAATCCTTGTGATGAGTTAACCTGCTGGGATTTAAACAATTGCCAACCTTGAATACTAGTATCAGAACTATCAACAAGGAACAGACTGGGATGGTGATAGGTGAATTAGCTTTTGAACAGTGAATAAAAAGCTGATGTGGTCCCTGATGGATTTGCTAATGCAGTTCACTGAAATGTAGAGGAAGGGCAGAGAGAAAGGAAGGTGAGCTTTGGAATCATCAAGGAAAGTGGTTATGTTCCTTAACCTCTCTGAGTACTGATTTTCTTGCTGTTAAATAGAGAGCAATATCTTCTTCATAGAGATACAGGAAAGATGAAATAAAACAATGTTAGTAAATATTCTATGTGTATCTGACACATATAATAGGCCCTCAATCACTACAGCAATCATTATTTCTGCAATTATCAAATCACATTTTACATTATAACATAGAAAAGTATCAATCCTGTGACATTGTATAGCATCCAAATATTTATAAATCATTATGACAAGTTTTGGCCAGCACTGTCTCATGTATTAGCAACTTGACTTATATTCACATGAGGAAAGGCAATGAAAAAATAATAATCTCTACTTGAAGATGGCACACAGGTATGTGGCTATAAAACAGCGTTTTCCTCATTTTCCAACTTAAAATAAAAAGGAAAGATTCACCTCAAAGAGGTCACCCAGCAACGGGTAGAATGAGAGGAATGAAAAATGTCAAACTCTTACTGACCCTCTCTCCTTCACAGATGAAAAGTAAAACAGAGGAAAATGGTTATTTTTTTAAATGACTATACATGTCACTCAAATTAGAATAGATATATACATGAATGCTCACAAATATTTTACACTTATGTAGGATATACTCTGTTTTTACCAACCTACAAAAAAAGTTAGCTATAGAGTTTCATTGGTAGCATATGTTACAGTAAATATTTATTAATATAATTTTCATTTTTTCCTGCTAGCTTATAGGTGTCAGGAAATCACTGTTTGTTGTTCACCTATTAATCTCTAGCATGCTACAATACTGAATAAATATTAATTAAATTAATGAGAGATTCAAGCTGAGTATGCTAAGAACACATCTGCCACCACTGTATCAGTGAGAAAGCATATAGCTTGCCCTTATACAAGCAGAGGCAGGGACTGACTCCCCCAGTGTCTAACGTTCTATCAGAGAAATGCTCAATGGTGGTGATGGTGAAAAAGAGGTAGAAGTTTACATAATTATAGTACAAAAGGTGTGTGTGTGTGTGTGTGTGTATGTGTGTGTGTGTGTGTGTGTGGGAGGGGACCTCGGGGATTCAGGGCAGAGCACTGACAGGAGTCATTCCTTTGGGGATTCTCTGGGGTTGCATGTGCTATTGAAGTGTGTCCAAATATAATAATATGGAAGGCTTTTTGGCCAGGGAGCCAAAAAAGATTTATGCAGGAGAGAACTGGCAGGTCTTAGCACAGTGGTTACACTGTAGTAGATCTAACTTTTGAGCTGGGTTTAGAACCTATCCCCAACTTAATCTGCATTTAATGCCTAAGAGCATAAGACTCCTGTTTAGTAGGGCCTCCGACGGTACTGGCAGACTGGAAGGATAGGATGCAGGCAGTCAAGGTCATCTCTCTATTTTTTCCCCAAAATAATGTGCGCATCAATCTGTTCAAGCAAGATTTAGATTTAAAAACCAGTAAGTATTACCTACTGTGTGCCAGGTGACATTTATTTCCTAACCTCCTCCCAGGACACAATTTATTTATACTCATTAAGTTTACAGAGGCAGATTTATTAAAATAGAACAGAGTAAATTCTTCAGGCCAGCAGAAATATTTTATAATTCTCATCTATCATTTGTTCTTTATTAGGAATTTTATAGTTATCATAAAGTTAGGAGGAATAGCAAACAAACTTACTGCATACCAGACACTGTTTCAAACCATTTTCACAGATTATCTCATCTAATTCTCACAACAACCTATTCCATGGGTACAATTACCATCCCTTTTACAGATGTTGAAACAGAGCAAGAGCTATTAAGTCATTTGGCCAAGGTCACACAGAGACTAAGAGATGGATCTGGTGTTCAAATCAGTAGACTGCTTTCAAAGCAGAAAATTTTAATTCCTAAACTACACTGTCACTAGCAAATATGTTACTCATTTGCTACCCAGGGTTTTGGCTTTGTTTTGCTTTAAGTTTAGCAAATGTTAGTGCATTAATGAATTACTATATAAAAGTATAGATCCCCAAATCAAGTTTCACTGGTAACATAAGGGATTTCAAGGGCATTTTTTGCCTTACTGGCACACTTTAGAACTTAATCCTTTAGAAGTAATCTCACTGTAATTTGCAAAATCCTAAACGGACTGTAAAGCAAAAACACTATGAGTAGAAGCCAACCTTCTCTAACAGGTCACTTGAACATGCTAATTACAGATAACTTACGAATTCATTAGTGCTCAGATTTTTTAGGCATTACTAGTCTCTTCTGCTGTATTGCAGTTACCACACAAAATTAAAGATATAAAATAAACACTTAGAAATAGTTTTATTAAGATTATCACCTAATCAGGCAAAACTTAGTCCCTCTTCCTTCATTTATTCATATATTTTGTCCCTTTCTTCTTTCCTTTCCTTTTTCCATCTATTCATTATTCATTTACCACCATGTGTTAAACTTGTTGACAAAAACAAAACAAAATAAAACAAAACCCAAACTTAACCATATGCAGCTTATGTCCTTTAAATGAGTAAGGAGCTTCCACATTTCTGAATATGGGTTTGACTCTTAGAAAGATGCCAAATATTAATCAATAGAACTGAGTCTTTTGTTTAAAATCATAGAATAATTTAAAATACATAAGTATGTCTTGATAATTATATTTCAGAACTCTAGATAAAATGCTGGTATGAGAGGACGAGTATAATAATCTAGTCTGAAACTGGTGAATGCCTTCATTGTTATCATGATATTTTTCTCTTATAACTGGATAATAGAAATAATGTGTTTAGCTCTAAAAATTCCCATCTGTTGTCAAGCTGGGAGATCAATTGCAGTTGTCTGTATTCTATTTTTATACTTCCACATTTAAAATCTTCTTCATAGGAATTCCTGGGGTTTTAACTTCTGAATGTCCCAATAATACAGATAGAATTATACAATGGTTTGGTGCCCAATTGCTATTGTGTCCAAATGGAAGTTTCCAAGTTGTGTGTAACAACAGAATATTATTAAACTAATTATTTAGGAAGTTGAAATTTCAGGTCAAGGGTATGAAGAAGCCTAACCTATATCTCACTCTGAAAAAAACATATTTATATTCTCTCAATGCAGTGAGGTAATGATCACCTGAGAAAATATAATCTGCTGAATATAAGAATGTTGCCAAGTATCAGAAAGACAACTTCACAAAAATACAATTTGCTTAAATTTTAAAATGAACTTGGAAAAATCCAAGTTCATTTTAAAATTTAAGCAAATCAAGCTCATGGCTTGCAAACAAATAAAAGAAAAAGTTCCCAAAATTACCAGTAAGCCTTTGAGCACATATAATTCTATAAGACTTTCTAGCATAGTATGTACTCAAATTTGTAAAAATTAAATTGCAATCCTAAATTACTTTTTTACCAAAATAATATCAAAAGACTTTATCAAATTTTTTTGTCAACTGGAACAAGACAAGTATGCCCACTCTTGCCCCTCCTGTTCAACATAGTTTTAGAAGTCCTGGCTAGAGCAATCAGAGAAGAGAAGGCGATCAGGGGTATCCAGATAGGAAAAGAGGAAGTCAAGTTATCTCTCTTTGCAGATAACATGCTTGTATACCTTGAAAACCCAGGAGAATATGCCAAAAACCTCCTGGCACTGATGAAGGACTTTGGCAAAGTTTCAGGGTATAGAATAAATGTACAAAGACAATCGCATTTCTATACACCAATAATAAACAAACAGAAACCCAAATAAAAAACACAATTCCATTTACAATAGCCACCAAAAAAAAAAAAAAAATTTGAAATACTTTGGCATCTTCCTAACCAGACTTTTACAATGAAAACTACAAAACACTGCTCAAAGAAATCAAAGATGACACAAACAAGTAGAAAAATATTACATGCTCATGGACTGGAAGAACCAACATGGTTAAGATGTCCATTTTACCTAAGGCAATCTACAGATTTAATGCAATACCCATCAAATTACCAGCAATATTCTTCTCAGCCCTATGAAAAAAATACAGGAAATTCATATAGAAACATAAATGACCAAGAATAGCCAAAACA
>CAUYQG010027772.1:0-27662 GCA_963574415.1 Tarsius wallacei | reverse complement strand
TGTGAGTTCAAGCAGCTCTCTTCTTCTATGCTTCACTGAAGGTATACATGCTGACACAGTGAGCCCTTTTCCATTCCCAGCCCCTTGTTCACCTCTGCCCTGGATCCTAGAATAAGCAGACCTACCTTGGTTCCATTCTTAGGAGTCCTAAGAAGGGACAGAGATACAAGCCTCACCTTGTGGCTTCCCAGGTAGCCAGAACACCACTGACATCCCTTTGGGACAGTCATAGCTCATGGGAGCTCAGCTTTTCAGAACTGTTTAGCTGCTGATGGCAACAGGGGGCTGCAGAAGCCCCAAAGCACAACAGGGCCAGAGGAGGTGGGATAGGAAATGGATCCTCACTGTGGGTAGGGATGGGGCACTCCTGGGAAGCCTGCTACACCCTGTCTCTTCCCCACAGAGGAGGATTGCCAAAAGTATATTTTGAAACAGCAGCAGGAGGAGTCTGAAAAGCCCTTACAGGTGGCCGCTGTAGACAGCAGTGTCCCACGGACAGCGGAGCTGGCGGGCATCACCACACTCGATGACCCCCTGGGTAAGGGTCCAATACTGTTCTTATGGGACAGGTGGAACAGATGGGCCATAGGACATGGTGGTATTAAGAGTATGGATGTTGGGAGCAGATGGGTTGTGGGACCTTGAGCAAGTCACTTAATCTTTCTGAGCCTTAGTTTCCTCACTTAAGAAATGGGGATAATATAGTCCTACCTCAGGATTGCTATGAGATTTTCATGAAACGATGTATCTGTCTCATGATTAACCCAGAGCTTGGCCCCCAAGAGTACTCATCTTTCCTCTCCGGGAAAGGGCACTTTCTCTGAGTAGTGTTATCTTGGGATGGGTGTAGGGCCCAGAACCAGGGAGGCCTAGGCTGGAGGCTCTTGACTGGGGTCCTTCCTAGCCTTCCTGTGGAACTTGATCATCACCCTTGTACTCTACACCCAGGGCAAATGCCTGAGCGTTTTGATGCCTTCATCTGCTACTGCCCTAGCGACATCCAGTTTGTGCAGGAGATGATCCGGCAATTGGAACAGACAAACTATCGGCTGAAATTGTGTGTGTCTGACCGCGATGTCCTGCCTGGCACCTGTGTCTGGTCCATTGCCAGTGAACTCATTGAGAAGAGGTTGACTAGGGGGAAAGGGCCTTGGTGGGTGGGTGGGTGGGTGAGTAAATGAAGCCCTACTCAGGGGTCAGATGCTGGTCATCTCCTCTTAGTTGGGCACTGTCTAGCCTGGGCCCAAGGGCCCCTCATGAGGCTGTCCCCTGGGGGAATGCTGAACTAGGTGCCACAAGGCCTGCAGCCTGCCCACTCTCCCCTAGGTGCCGCCGGATGGTGGTTGTAGTCTCTGATGATTACCTGCAGAGCAAGGAATGTGACTTCCAGACCAAATTTGCACTCAGCCTCTCTCCAGGTAAGCACAGCTTTTCCCTGGCCAGAGAATAACAGGTAGGCAGGACCTCTATATGCCAGCCTACCTCCCCAAGGACCTGGATGCCACACCAAGGAACTCCTGTAGGTGTCTACACACCTGAGCATGTGTGTATGTGTGTGCCACTTTGTGTGGGTGAATGTGTGCGAGGGGTCCCTATTCAGGGGAAGACTTTTGTTAGACCCTGGGATGGAGGCTGGGCCTGCCCCACAATGGGTAAGGACCTGATGTCAGCACGGCACCCCTTGGCTTGCAGGTGCCCATCAGAAGCGACTGATCCCCATCAAGTACAAGATAATGAAGAAAGAGTTTCCCAGCATCCTGCGGTTCATCACCGTCTGCGACTACACTAATCCCTGTACCAAGTCCTGGTTCTGGACTCGCCTCGCTAAGGCCTTGTCCCTACCCTGAAGCCTGCCCTGGGACCCTGGGTGTGTGTGCGTCTGTCTGCCTGTCCATATACTTCTGCCCCTGCTTCCTCCTTTGGTTGTAGGGGGCAGTCTGTGCTCTATTTGCCTCTTAGTTCCTGGAGATGCCAGCTCCAAGACAAAGCTGCAGCAACTGGACGTTACATTTCCTGTCCTGCATGAAACCAGTAGCGGCAAGTGGTGCTTGCTGGGTTATCAGCCAGGACAGTGAAGAACAGGGCTGGCTGGGACTAAGTGGAGGACCAGAAGAGCCAGCTCTGTGACATTCATATATTTTCAGCCTTAGTTTCCCCACTTGAGAAGTGGGATGGGGAGACCAGGTGTGCTTTAATCACTGTAGGAAAGGGTGATGCATTGCGCTGGGTCTGCTGGGAAGACACATCTTGGCTGTAGGGGAGCTGGCCGCTGCTGGACAATGTGCTAGCCGCTGCTGGGACCATGGCGCTGCTGGGACAGCTGCTTTCACAGTGGCACCTGCTGATGCTTCAGTGCCTCTCTGCACACCTCATGTCTTACTTCCTTTCTCCTACCCCAGGAAGGAATAAGGAGGTGAGCTTCCCAGCACGAGGAGATCCCACCTTGAGCCTGATTCTCTGATGGGCTTACCTCTCACCTGTGTCTTAGACTCCCCCCATTCTCTGTCCCACCTTCTGCAGTGACAAGTTCCTAAAAGCCTGGCCTGAGCACCGGGGCCATTTTTCACTTCTACCTGTCAAGATGCCTATGGCGGCACTCTGCTCCACATGGTGGGAGATAGGATCCCAGCCTCTGGATAGCCATCAAATATGAATTCTGAGGCTGAGTCACAATAACCCTGTGAGCAAGGAGCCTTTCTCCCTGGACCATCCACAGAGAGCTCTCCTACCAACTTTCTGCACCTTGATTGCCTTACAAAATTGTTTGTTTACAA
This sequence comes from Tarsius wallacei, assembly GCA_963574415.1. NCBI lineage: Eukaryota > Metazoa > Chordata > Mammalia > Primates > Tarsiidae > Tarsius > Tarsius wallacei. The sequence continues at coordinate 24,888 of CAUYQG010027772.1, read as the reverse complement.
ACAGTGACCACACAAGGGCCTCCTGCCCCAAAGCTTTTGGGCACATGGACACATAAGAACTCATGCAAACAGACATATGTTTACCTGCAAACACACGTTTCTCTGGGTACAGCTCCTAGGAACATTTAAGTGGGAGAGGCCCACCATCAAGAGGGCCTAACCACCTTCCTGAATAAAGATGGGGCACTCTTGTATTCCTTTTGTCTTTTTCCCCTACTCATTGAAATCAAACTCTGGAAAGGACTCACTGTGTCAGCATGTATACCTTCAGTGAAGCATAGAAGAAGAGAGCTGCTTGAACTCACAACAAATAAGCTGCAGACAGCTGTTCTCTTCCTCCTAGAGCCATTTGTACATTATCCTCAAGCTCTCCTTCAGGGAGAAAATGCCATAGTCTCAGGCATCTGTGCCCCAGTCTACCCTAAATCCAAGAGAAAATGTGTCACTTCTCTGCTCCACCTTTAGCCTGGCTGGAGCAAGTTGTCTTCCCTTGGGGTCTTGGGATGAGATAGAGGACCCTCTCTGCATGATGATTGAAGCATTTAGCTGCCATGCTAAATGCTCCCCTTTGTCATTGGGCATTTTAAAGCAGTTTTGAGAAAGTATCATCTGTACCTGTTTTATATGCATTGTGTAAACTCCAGAGATATCTGAGAAATGCCTGTGTTTGCCATTCCTTCTGTACCCTGGGTTTATAAGTAAAGAAGATTCTACTTTGGCAACTGTGTGTGTGTATGTGTGTGGAAGGAGTCAGTAACCTGGGATAAGGTTCTCCTGGGTAAGAAAAGCCAGCCCCTTGTGGGGCTTCTGTTGGGTTGGCAGGAGCTTCCTGAAAGGGGACTTCCTCCTCAGGTTCAGGCCTGAGCTGAGATGCAGGCAGAACCACGAATACTGAACTTAGAGCTAGATACTCAGGAGACTGCTGTGCTCCAGCGTTCTGGCCTGTGGGTAGGGACTGATCCAGGCTCCAAGGAGAGTCTGAAGAACTACCATTCCAGCCATAGGTCTGAGGGCTAAACTTATTACTAATGGCCTTCTTTGGCCATATTCATGTTAATCCTAAAGTTATTGATCTATTTTTTAAAGAAAATATATTGCTTTTTCACGGTTCATTCAAGAAAATTTGGAAAATGTAAAGAAAAATAATACTGCCAGATGTGGTTGCTCAAGCCTGCAATTCCGGCACTCTGGGGAGGCAGAGGTGAGAGGATTGCCTGAGCACATGGGTTCGAGACTAGCCTGAGCAAAATGGAGAGACCTTGTCTCTACACTAAATAAAAAAATTAGCCAGGCGTAATGGCACATGCCTGTGGTTCCAGTTACTTGGAAGGCTGAGGCTGAAGGATCACCTGAGCCCAGTAGGTAGATGCTGCGGTAGCTGTGAGTGTGCCACTGCACTCCAGGTTGGGTGACAGAGTGAGACTCCGACTCAAAAAGTAAAAAATAAAACAAAAATAATACTAATCTCAGAGATAAACTCTAACACATTTTTAGAGTGCTCAGACATTGTCAGTGACAGCAGCTTTCTTTTCTTTTCGGAGGTCTACTCAGAGGTCTTTTCGGAGGTCTACTGTGTCCTGGTTTCTGAGTCACCCAGATGCTGTAGGCTCCCAACCCTTGCCCCTACGCTCTCAGGGACTCTTGGGAAGGCTCTGTGTATTCAGGGAAGCCCTGAGGCAGGGCCTTCTCCAGTGTCCCTTGGGAGCAGAGTCACAGCGTGGCCCGGGAGATAGTCCTGGGTCTGCTACTGGTCTTGAGGGAATCCCTGAGTAATACCAGTCCCCTTATGGGAAAAGCCTTTATTATCTCAGGCCAGGCTATTGACCCAAATGTGCCCGCCTCACCCATATCTGATCCTCACACTCCTCACAGCTACCTCTCTCCAATGCCCATCATCCCATTAGCTAGGTTCCCAAATATGAATAAAGCTTCCTCTTCTCATTTTCAGTTTTAGTCTTCTAGGAATCTTTGATAGAGAAACATTTTTTTTTCCAGTAAGAAGAATTTGCTGCTAAAATTATCAAAGGCAAAAACAGGACATTGTGAAGGGCAGCAGCAAAATTGAAATACAAAACTACAATTTGACTTGACAATGGACCTGGATTCTGCCATAAGTCAATGACAGGGGAGAGAAACAGGGAAAGGGATTTCCTCCAGTTTAGGTTAAGACTTGAGTCATAACAATCAAAGGTACTAATATAATATGACTTTGTTAGATCCTGCTTCCAATAGACCAACAATAAAAGACAATATTGGGTCATATATCTGATAAGGGGTTAATATCCAGACTATATGAAACACTCCCACAAGTCAATAACAAAAAACAACTGGATTCAAAAGTAGGCCAAAATTTTGAATAAATATTTATCCAAAGAAGACATACAAATACAAATGGTCAATACGCACATAAAAATATGCTCAGTATCAGTAACTAGGGAAATGCAAATCAGGACTATAATGAGATAGACAGTACTTCACACTTAACAAGATGATTACTAGCAAAAACACAATATAACAAGTGTTGGCCGAGATGTTGGGGGTAGTATAGAATGATATGACTGCCATGGTCAACAGTAAAGCAATTGCTCAAAAAATTAAAAATATAAGTATCATGTGATCCAGCAATTCCACTTATGAGTATATACCCCCAAAGAATTGAAAGCAGGGTCTTGAGGAAACATCTGTATACCCTGTTCACAAGCAGCATTATTCACGATAGTCAAAAGGTGGAAGCAAGCCAGCGTCTATCAATAGCTGAATGGAAAACCAAAATGTGGTATAGACATACAATGGAATGCTATTCAACCTTAAAAATGAAGGACATGCTGACATAAACTGCTACATCAATGAACCCGGAGGATTTTTTTTATTTTATATTTTTCTTTTTCTTTTTTTTAGATAAAGGGTCTGACTCTGCAACTTATACTGGATTGCAGCGGTGCCATCATAGCTCACTGTAACCTCTGTAACCATATGCTGCTCTATTTGAACAAATGTCTCTCTTGATGCAGCTCCTGAAGGCAGGTTCAGTATTTTTAAATCATTAGTTAGGAATTCGAAAACAGAAAATAATATTTTCCTACCTGGGTGGAGAAGAGGAGGGGAGGTTTGATAATACATTCCCAGGCATTTGAAAAAAATCTCATCTTTGGCAACTGGTTTAAAAACAAAAAGTTATTCCATGACCTGGAAGAATTTGCAAACACACACACACACACACACATACTATATATATATATATAAAATGCAGCATATATACCATGTATACTATATATGATATACTATACAGTATATATATCATATATATATTTAAGATTTCAGAAAGTATCCCCAAAATATTTTCTTTAACTCAAAATATTTGTTTTTAACTTGAAAGAGACTCTCATGAAGTGCATGGTGTTTGAGTCAGGAGGACCGGACCCAGAGAAAAGTGCCATGGAGCCTCAGCAGCCACCCTGAGAGCCTTGCTTGGTGGCAGAGAGGAACCATGGCTCTTCAGCCAGCCTGGGAGATTTGAACAAATTTCTCTCCCTCAACAACGCAGACACAGCCTCCTTGGGCCTCTGGTTAACACAGAAATCGGAGTGGTAGGGGGTTGGGAATTGGCAAACAGCAGAAAACTGGAGAATGCCTGTTCAAGACAGCCTGGAATTATTCCAAATTCCAGAAGGTGAACTTAGAATCACAGAGCAGAACACAGGCAAGGCCACTGGGCTGGTGAGGGTGCAGGGGAGGGAGCTCACCATCACTTCAGGGGAACATTGTCCCCACTGACTGCCAGATGATATGCCAGATGTTGCAGAATATGGATTCTAAATGCCCTTGGGGATGTCTGGTTCTCAGACGGTATGGAGTAAACACACTTCTCCTTAATCCCTCTGCTAAGTAGAGCTAAAAAACAAAAGACACAAAAACAAAAAAACCCCAGGACATTATATATAAAACAAATCTAAGGAGACTCTGAAAGGTGGAGAAAATAAGATAGAATAGTTATGGACCTTGGGACACATGGAATGGCATGGCACTGGTTCCTAGGGTTTTCTTTTTGCCTCATAAATCTCAGACTCAGTACTAGAGAAGACAGCAACCCAGAAACGAATGGATAGGCAAAGGAAATTTTAAAAAATGATTGTCTACACTTTCTAGGCAAAGGACCAGGAAGGGGCAGCCTTGAAAGAAAGATAACTTTTAGACAAAACCGCTCTACTCTCACTAAACCACAGGAAAAAAGCTGTAATACTACCTACACTCTGCCAGCCAAGACCAGATGGGAGCCTGAACTTTCACTCCCACCTGCCTGCTTGGGTGTCAGAAGAGAGATCAGAAGAGTCAGGGTTTTCACCACTGCCCAGTAGTAATACGCTCCTTCACCATGTCAGTGGAGGCCATGTGGAGAACGGTAACAAGGCACCCCTCCGCTTTCCAGTCAGGATGGTATCAGCACAGGCTTAGTGTGCAGTCTGAATTCTCATCCTGATCCAGTACTAACTAGGCACCTTCCCCAATACTCCCTCTCATCCTCACCCTGGGATGTCAACAGAGAACTTGAACTTCTACCATCTCTGGACAGCATTGCTTTGGTGTCAAAGAAGCCTAGCTAAAACAGAAGATCTAAATGAGATTCAGAGTCTCATAACATAACATAGCATCCAAAATGTCCAGGCTTGAAAATCAGTCAGTATACAGAAAATCTCAACTTGAACAAGAAAAGACAACCAACAGATGCCAACACCAAGATGACACAAATGTTAAAATTATCTGACAAGAATTTTAAAACAGCTAGCATAAAAATGCTTCAGTGAGTAATTGTGAACATGCTTGAAACAAATACAAAAGTAGTCTCAGCAAAGAAATAGAAGATATAAAGAACTAAATTGAAATTTTAGAGCTTAAAAATAAAAATAAGCTGGGCTCGGTGGCTCAGCCTGTTATCCCACGCTTTGGGAGGCTGAGGTGAGTGGATTGCCTGAGCCCACGGGTTTGAGACCCGCCTGGGCAACTTGGCAAGACCTTATCTCTACAATAAATCAAAATAAAAAATTAGCCGGGTGTGGTAGCGCGCGCCTGTAGTTACAGCTACTTGGAAGGCTGAGGCAGAAGGATCACCGGAGCCCAGCAGGTTGAGGCTGCAGTGGCCGGGAGCAGCCACTGCACTCCAGTCTGGGTGACAGAGTGAGACTCCAACTCAAACAAACAAACACAAATAAAAATAAAAAACGAATTGGAGGAGTTCTATTGTAAAATGCTAACAAAGGAAAGAATCGGTTAACTTGAAGATAAAACAGTAGAAATCACCCAAGCTGAAGAGCAGAGAGTAAATGGGCTGGGGAAAAATATGGACGGAGTCTCAGAAATTCGTAGGACTATACCAAAAGATCTAGCATGTAAGTCATCAGAGTCCCAAAAAGAGAGGAGAAAAAAGTTGAAACTAAAAAAAGAGTTCAAATAAATATGGTTGAAAATTTGCCCAGTATGACCAAAATGCATATGTGCACACGTGAGCACGTGCACACACACACACACACACACACACACGCACAAGCATAAAGCTACAAGCTGAGCAAACCCAAACCATGATAAACCCAAAGAAATCCACACCAAGATGCATGATAATCTAATCTTCAACAACTAAAGACAAAGAAAAAATCTGCAAGCAGGCTGAGAAATGCTGCCTTACCAATAACGGGAGAAAAATACTTGAATGACATCAGATTTCTCATCAGAAGCTATGGAGGTCAGAAGACAGTAGCACAACATTTTTCAAGTGAGGAAAGAAAAGGACTGTCAACTCAAAATCCTATGTTCAGTGAAAATATTCTTCAGGAATGAAGAGGAAATCAAGACCTTCTCAGATGAAGAATAACCATGAGAATTTGTTGACAGCCAACCTACCCATAAAGAATAGCTAAAGGAAGTTTTTGAAATGAAAAAGAAATGATGAAAGAAAGAATCTTGGGACATTAAAAAAGAACAGGCCAGGCAGGGTGGCTCATGACTATAATCCCAGGACTTTGGGAGGCCAAGGTAAGAGTGCACTGCCTGAGCCCGTGGATTCGAGACCAGCCTGGGCAACTTGGTGAGACCTCGTCTCTACAAAAAAAAAAAAAAAAAAATTAGCCAGGTATGTTGGCGCGTGCCTGTAGTTCCAGCTACTTGGAAGGCTGAGGCAGAAGGATTACCTGAGCCCAGCAGGTCGAGGCTGTGGTGGCTATGAGTGTGCCACTGCACTCCAGCCTGGGTGACAGAGTGAGACTCCAACAACAACAAAAATAAAATAAAATGAAAAAAGAAGAACAAAATGAAAATATGGGTAAATTCAGTATGTTTTTCTTCTTTTGAATTGTCAAATTTGTATCTGATGGGTTAAGCAAAATGTTAGTTTAGTGGTTGTCTGCAGCATAGATTAAGGAAGTTAATAAGTACAGTGGTAATTTCTGCTGCAGGCAACTTCACAAATGAAAAAGAGAAATGAAATAGCTTCTGGTTGGTAGAAGGAACTCTGGGGTCCCTAGCATTTCCTCTTTCCTCAAAATATCAAACCCTTTCAGGTCACCTGTCCTAAGTGCCTATGCATTATCTGATGTGGTTTTCAATTTATGTACAGGAAATATTTAAGATGATTATAAATGAGAAAGAGACAAGGCACTTAAAGCAAGGAAAAGCCTGTATACCTCACTGAAGCTGGTGAATGTTGACACAAGTAGAACTGTGAGATGTTAAATGTTATACCTAGAGCACCTACTAAAAAATCTGTTCAAAAAGATACTTTCACAACACTACAAATAGATAAAAATGAAAGTCTACTTGAAATGACTAAAATTATAGAGATGTAGAATTGACTAGTGGTTGCCAGAGTTTAGGGATGGATGTGGGAGAGGAGTGGGTGTGACTACAAAAGGCAGAGCTTTAAGGTGTTACAATCCAGTCATTCTGTATCTTGATTGTGGTAGGAGTTACACAGATCTACTAATGTTATAAAATGGCTTAGAACTAGACACACATGTACCAATGTTAAGTTCCTGGTTTTGATATTGTACTATAGTTACATAAAATGTCTCCATTGAGGAAAATTTTGTGAAGGATACAGGAACTTCTGTACTATTTTTGCAACCTCCTGCAAATCCATAATTATCTCAAGATAAGTTTAAAATTTTTAAATTTAATATAATTAGTATAGTTCAATCAATATGTTATTAATATTACATTTAATACAGTCTATTAATTAATAAGTAAATGCAATGTATTATTATTTCTATTAAGTTTTATTAATATTAAATATGAATTAATACTTTATATTAACAAAATAAAACTCAAGTAATTTAAGTATTTTAATTTAATATATAAAGTAAAAGCAAAAGCCCCTGGGTGCTTTTGCAATGACTAAAGTTTCATTTTCCTTTTACAATTTTAAAATAGGCTTTAGGTCCCTTCAATCTCATGTTGAAGGCTAAAAAATAGGCTTTAGGGTCACACCCTAAAATAGGCTTCAATGTTTACCAAAGGGAGACAAAGACTGATATGGTTGGGTTACATTTGCCTGCTACATTTACAGGTATCACATGCAAATACGATGGCATCCAGTAGAAGGAAGAAACAGCTTGTGTGTTAAATCTTTCTTTTTTAAAAAAAATTTAGATTCAAAGGGTATGTGCAGGTTTGTTACACAGGTATACTGCGAGATGGTAAAGTATGAGCTTCCATTGAGCCCATCACTCAGGTGGTGAGCATGGTACTTAATGGGTGGTTTATTATCACTTACCCCCACTCCTTTGCTCCTCCCTTTAGGAGTCCCCAGTGCCTATTGCTCCCATCCTTGTGTCTGTGTGTATTCAGAGTTTAGCTCTCACTTGTAAGTGAGAAAATGTGGTATACAGTTTTCTGTTTCACTTAGAATGATGTCATTCTAATTCTCTTAGAATGATGGGCTCCAGCTGCATCCACATTGCTGGAAAAGGACATGATTTTGTTCTTTTTTTATGACTGTGTAGTATTCCGTGGTGTATATGTACCACATTTTCTTTATTCAGTCTACCATTGATGGACACCTAGGTTGGTTCCATGCTGTTGCTATTGTGACTAGTGCTGCAATAAACATATGAGAGCAAGTGTCTTTTGTATAGAATGCTTTATGCTCCTTTGGGTATATACCCAGTAGTGGGATTGCTGGGTAAAATGGTAAATCTCTTTTCAGTTCATCCACAGGGGATGAACTAGCCTATATTCCCACCAACAGTATATGAGCATTCCCTTTTTTCTGCAACCTCAGCAACATCTGCTATGTCTTCATTTTTTAAATATAGTTTATTTAGGATGTAAATTAGAGAAAGTGTGAGAAAGGAAGAGAGACAGAGAGAGAGAGAGAATGTGTGTGTGTGTGTGTGTGTGTGTGTGTGTGAGAGAGAGAGAGAGAGAGAGAGAGAGAGAGAGAGAGAGAATTTCCCTCCCCAAGGTAGGGAAGGGGGCCAAAGCCAAGAAACATGGTGATGGCCATAGCTCAGAGAGTGCATGACGACACCAGAGTCCAATAAAGCAATGGCCTCTTCACTTTTCTAATAATAGCCAATCTCACTGGTGTGAGATGGTATCTCATTGTAGTTTTACTTTGCATTTCTCTGATGATTAGTGATGTTAAGCATTTTTTCACGTTTGTTGGCCGCTTGTATGTCTTCCTTTGAGAAGTGTCTGTTTGTATCCTTTGCCTACTTTTTAATGAGATTTTTTGTTTTTTTCCTGTTGATTTAAGTTACTTATAGATTCTGGATATCAGGTCTTTGTCAGATTCATAGTTTGTAAATATTTTCTCCCATTCTGTAGGTTGTCCATTTATGCTGTTGGTTTATTTTGCTGTGTAGAAGCTCTTTAATTAGGTCCCACTTGTCAATTTTGGTTTTTGTTGCATTTGATTTTGAAAACTTGTTTATAAATTCATTGCCTATACTGATGTCCCAAAGAGTGTTTCCTAGGCTTTCTTCTAGAATTTATACAGTTTGAGGTCTTACATTTAAGTCATTAATTCAAACTGAGCTAATTTTAAAAAAATATTGTGAGAGGTAGACATATAGCTTCATTTTTCTACCTATGGTTAGCTAGTTTTTCCAGCATCATTTGTTAAACAGGGTGTCATTTCCTCAATGTTTGCTTTTGTTGACTTTGTCAAAGACAAGTTGGCTATAGGTCAATGGTTTTATTTCCGGGTTTTTTATTCTGCTTCATGGACCTATGTGTCTATTTTGGTAACAGTACCATGCTGTTCTGGTTACTAGAGCCTTATAATAAAGTTTGAAGTCTGGCAACGTGATGCCTCCAACTTTGTTCTTTTTGCTTAAGATTGCTTTGGCTATTCAGGCTCTTTTATGCTTCCATATAAATTTAAGTATTTTTTCTAAATCTGTAAAAAATGATTCTGGTAGTTTGACAGGAATTGCATTGAATTTGTAGATTACTTTAGGCAGTATGGACATTTTAACAATACTGATTCTTTTAATACATTAGCATGAAATGTTTTTCCATTTGTTTGCATCATGCCCCTGGGTGCTTATGACTAAAGCTTAATTTTTCATTTTTTCTTAACTAAAATACTTTTCATTATAAAAGTGATCACTGATAATATTCATTTATGCCTATGTAAAGGTGTATGTATTTTCAACCACCATTTCATGTTGGGAAATGGACCACTTAATTTTTGAGGACCTACTTACTATACTGGTTCTGACTGAAAGCAGAATACAAAGATAAGCTAGGCATGTCTCTGTCCTCAAGAAACTTAAAGCCCAATGGAAGAATCAAGGCATAGATGCAGGAAAACCTGAATAGCTAAAAAGTTAGACAACAGAGCCCTTCACAGCAAATGTGCTGGCTTGTGCCAAAGGCAGCATGTCCCACAAGTCCGCAGATGGGCTACTAGGGGCCAGAAGTCTTGAAAAGGCCTCTGGAGGTAGATGACCTTGAGGTGGGCTTTGAAAGGTGGTAGAATTGACAGGGGAGAGATCAACAGGAGAAGAAGGAGATTCAAGCAGAAAGGAAGTAATTTAAGCAGAAGGGAGAAATGAGAGGCACATTTAGGAGCAGAGAACAGACTGGTAGGACTAGACTCAGGCCTGTGGAACTCAGGCTGTAGCAGGGTGCCTGAACTGTGTCTGTTTTGAAAAGAACTGTTAAAACCAGAGGGTGGAGAAAATTAGTTTAGTGGTTTTATGCAAGACAGATTTGGGAAGCTGATAAGCACAGTTGAACTTTCTTCTTCAGGGAACTACTCAAAAATGAGAAATGAAGAGACTGCGGGGTGGGAAGGAGAATCTGGGGTCCCTGGGTTCTTCTTTCCTCTTTCAATTTGATATGATATCAAATGGCCCATTCCAGTGTTCCCTGTCCCAAGTCCTCATGCAGCAACTCAAATTGTATTTATCTAACCCTGAGATCATGAGGGACTGAGGGAGGGCAAAGGCCAGGGACCTATGAGGTAAATCTGATATGGCTCTGGTTTAGTGAGGCTCTTCTGGTTGCTTATTCATCAGTGAAAATGAGTGTATTTTAAGGACATCAGTCTCATCTACTTCAAGAGTTACCTTTTTCTAGGCCAGGCATGGTGACTCACATCTGAAACCTGGCAGGTTGGGAAGCCAAGGTGGGAGGTGGGAGGATTACTTGAGACCAGGAGTTCAAGACCAGCCTGGGCATCATAGCAAGAACCCTGCCTCTACAAAAAAAAATTAAAATGAGTTATCTCTTTCTAAAACAGGAGTATCCAACATAAATAATCTGAGCCACATATATTATTTAAAATTTTCTTATAGCCACATAAAAAAGTAAAAAGAAAGCAGGTGAATTTAATCTAGAAAAAAGAAAGAACTAAGGATTCTCAGACCCCCTTCCAGCCCTAATTAATCTGATTCTGCACTTTGGTAGGAGGCCCAAGTGATTCATAGGTATAGAAAGGTTGAGAAGTTCTGCCCTATGCATTTGAGAAGGCAGATACAAGGTACATGGTGTTTTGACTACCCGGCATCAACATTCCTCCTCCTCCTCATTCAGGTTTGATTTCCCTCAACCCCAGCTTCACACACAGATCTAAACCAAGCCTTCAATATTACTGGCCTTCCCTTGAGCACTATGTTTGGTTCAGGCATGTCATGTGACTCAACCAGAGTCAATGAGACACAATGAATCCCTTGGTAGATCCTGCTGTGAGTGAATGAAAAATGCTGTAAGTTCTGGAGTCACTTCTGAACATGATGGGAGAGCCCATTTGTGTATGAAGCCTATAAATGGAGGAAAACCAGATACTGATGACACCATGTGAGCCATTGCTTTTAAGCCTTACTGCTGGAATTTTCAGATGCATGAGCCAGCAAAATCCCTGTTTATTTAAATTAGTTTTTGTTGTGTGCTAGATATTATCTGCCTTCTCTTCTACATCTCCTCTCTCTCATTCTCCATCAGGCTCGGTGCCCCAAGATATTGACCTTCAAGGAATATTACATAAGCAGGCTGCCCTTACTTTTTGGTTTCCTGTTGGGATTGGTCAATGGGAGGACCAGTGGGAGATCAGAGAGCAGGAAGAGAATGAATTCAGTGTATTTATTCCCTTGGCTTTCTTTTGTGGGGTTGCTGAGGGCTGACTAGTCCTGTCTACAAAAGACTACAGCTACTTTCAGGAAGCCTTCTCCTTCACTTTCTCTGTTTTGAGTAGGCCTCCATCCCCTGACTCCTACAGGCCCAGGATGGTGAGGGCTCCCTGAGGTTGCTAGTCCCAGAGTACTGCGTTATTCCTTTTGGCTTCTCTATACCCCGCCCATGCCTATTTGCCTTTATTAAACTGTCCTCAAATTATCCATTTTGAGAGTGCCATTTGTTTCCTGTTGGGATCTGACTGGAACAGCCTTAACATAGGATTCCAGAATAGAGTTGCTCATAGATATTAGAGGGCATGGATAGCCTCCTTACTGGGGGAAAACTGGATCCTGAGAATCTATGACATTCCATGTCATCACAGATAAGCAAATTATCAGCTGAATGTGGTGGTCTGCACCTGTAATTCCAGCTTGGGAGACCAAGGAGAGAGGATGCCTCCTATGCCCTCAAAGGGAACACATATGATCAGTCAATGGAGGAAAAGAAAGCACAGTCTTCTTTCTGAAATGAATCTACACAGTATGCTGGAATCAACCAGAATGGATAACTGTTGTACATCAGGCCACTCTGGAGTGGTTTCAAAAGCCAGTGATGAAGGGATGTTAGCCAGTGGGCAGTACTCTGTTGCTGATCTACCTGAGGAACAGATCCAACTTAACTTGTGGGCAGTGGCTAGTAGGTTGGTCAGGGATTTGGAAAGAACAAGATTAGAATATCGGTGGCAAGGAGGTCTAGGGGAACGATACACATACAGACTTCTTGTAGATTGTCAAGCATGCTATGTATGTCACAGAAATGCTCATCCAAGGACATCTGTTGTGAATAAGACTCTCAGATGTCAGAAGGACAAGATGACCCAACCTATGCACATCAGTTGACCTCTTTCTCAGGTGCCTTGGTGCTTGCTCAATAGGCCCATTTACAAAGTGGCCATGGTAACAGGGAAGGAGACTATGTATGGTATTAGTAACATAGGCTTGCCCTCACCAAACAGATCTGGCTACTGCCACCATTTTCTTTGTGGGAGGGATTCAATACAGGCTCATATATAGTTTTTTTTTTTTTTTTTGAGTTGGAGTCTTACTCTGTCGCCCAGACTGGAGTGCAGTGGCCGCCCTGGCCACCGCAGCCTCGACCTGCTGGGCTCCGGCGATCCTTCTGCCTCAGCCTTCCAAGTAGCTGCAACTACAGGTGCGCGCTACCACACCCGGCTAATTTTTTGATTTATTGTAGAGATGAGGTCTTGCCAAGTTGCCTAGGCGGGTCTCGAACCCACGGGCTCAGGCAATTCACTCACCTCAGCCTCCCAAAGCGCGGGATTACAGGCTAAGCCACTGAGCCCGGCTCAGGCTCATATTTTTTAATATATTTAAGTTCTTTCAGGTTGTCTTTTCTTTTTATGTGAACTTTGATAGTTTATGTCTTTTAAGGAATTTGTCCATTTCATCTAAGTTGTTGAATTTATTGGCATAAAGTTGTTCATAATAGTCCCATGTTATCCCTTTAATATCTGTAAAAACTGTAGTGATATCACCTCTCTCATTCCCAATATTGGTAATTTGTGTCTTCTCTCTTTTTTTCCTGATCAGTCTGGCTAGATGTTTAACAAGTTTATAGAGATGTATTTTCCCACAAGGAGCCAGATTTTGGTTTTATTGATTCTTCTCTATTTTTTTGGTTTACTATTTCATGGATTTCCACTCTTATTGTTATAATTTCTTTTCTTCGGCTTACTTCGAGTTCAATTTGCTCTTTTCTACCCCTATCTCTTAAGATGGAAGCTGAGGTCATTTGATCTGCAACCATTCTTCTTTTGTTGCATAGGCATTTAGTGCTTTATCATTTCCTCCAAGTACTGCCAAGTACCCAACTTATTTATTCAGAGGCTGTACTAAGCCCAGAAATGGCAATATTTCCAGGGAAATCAGCCTGATTCCAGGTTATCAAACGCCTGTTATCATGTTGAGGGAAGTTATTTGTCTTTAGGAATAGACACATACCATGGAAAAGGAATTGCCTCCCCTGCCTGCAGTATTTCTGCCAGCATCACCAGTTTACAGACCTACAGAATGCCTTATCCATTACTATAATATTTCACATGACACTGCTTCCAACTAAGGGACATTGTATGGCAAATAAATTGTGACAGTGGCTTCACACTCTCAGGATTCCTGGCCTTATTACATGCCTGTCATCCAGAAAGCTGATATGGCAGAACAGTAGATTGGACTGTTTACATCTTGGTTTGCAAGCCTTAAATCAGCAGCCAATATATAGTATCTCCCCTATAAGCAGAATGCATGGTTTTGGGATATGTCTTAGACTGTTTTCTGTTACTATACCAGAATATCTGAGATTGGGAAATTTATAAAAAGGCTTATTTTGGCTCATGGTTCTAGAGACTGAGAAGTCTAAGATCAGATGACTACATCTGGGCAACTTCTGGTAAGGGCTTTGTGTTGAGTCATAACATGGCAGAGAAGCAGAAGGGGAAGCAGAAACATGTGAAATGGGCAAAATATAAGGGGTGGTTTCACTTTATAAGAACTCACTCTTACAGCAATTAATCCAGTCCTAAAAGAGTAAAAACTCACTCACTCCCAAGAGAATTAGCCTGGTTCCACAAGAGTAGCATTAATCCCTCTCAATGACCTAATCACCTCTCAACAGCTCCACTTCTCAACACTGCCACACCAGGAACCCAATTTCCAACTCATGAATTCTGGGGACACACCCAAACCTAGCAGGAAATAAAGTATAAAAGTGGTTTATTTGTTGTAACTACTAGTGTATTCACTGTTGCAACAAATAAGCCACAAGGACATTTTTGTGCTTCTTGTCTCTGCAACCTTGGACTTGGTGGGTTTTGAAATCCTGGTGATTCCACTGAACTGGAAATAGAAGTGGCCTCCTGACTTATACACATTATAGCACAGTCTGTCCCTGGCATCCAGCTTCTCTTTCTTTCACTAGAAACAGAACTCCAGATTTTCTTTGTTTGTTTGTTTGAGGTTGGAAAATATAGTTTATTTGGAAAGTAAATTAGAGAGAAAGAGGGGAGATTCACCTCCCCAAGGTAGGGAAGGAGGCCAAAGCTCAGAAACATGGCGGCCATAGCTCAAAGAGCTACATGGACACGCCAGAGTTGAACAAAGCAATGGCCAACTCCAGAGTTTTAACAGGGCATATGACCACCCAGCTAAAGGCCATATTTCTTAGAGTCTTATGTAGCAAGGGTTGGTAGACTAGATTACTGTTTATAAAACATTGGCCGGGCATGGTGGCTCATGCCTGTAATCTCAGTACTTTGGGAGGCGAAGGCGAGAGGATTGCCTGAACCTAGGGATTTGAGACCAGTCTGGGCAACTTGGCCAGACCTCATCTCTACAATAAATAAAAAATAATTAGCTGGGCATGGTGAAGCACGCTTGTGGTTCCAGCTACTTGGAAGGCTGAGGTGGAAGGATTAGCTGAGTCCAGCAGGTCAATGCTGTGGTGGCTGCAAACATGTCACTGCACTCCAGTCTGGGCGACAGAGTGAGACTCTGACTCAATAAATATATAAATACATTATTAAATAAATAAATAAAAACATTTACTCCTTTCCTCCTGATGTTCCTCCATGAGAGTAGCATATTTCCCGTCCCACTGGTGTTGGACATGGCTATATGATTTGCATTGGCCAAAGGGATGTTAGGATACATCACTCAAGCAAAGGTTTTAAATGTGTTTGTGTAATTGGGTGGGCTGAGGCTTACATCGTGCCATTCTGATCCCGGATAGGTCAATTCAGAAGGCAGTGGGCTCAGGTCTAAGCCAGGTCACCAGTCTTGCTCTAAGGTCACCTTCTTCTCATTGCTCCTAATGTATGCACATGACTTTCATACATATGCATATGTATGCTGCTATTAAATGAGAGTCTTTACCATGAGGAGCACAAGTCCTACGTAGCTTGCTGGTGGCAGAAGACGAGAAACATATGGAACAGACTCGAGTCCAAGCTGCAGCCTAGGACCAAGCCCAGCTGAATTCAGTGTAGATCAGCCAAATACCAGCTGATCTGCAGGCACTTGAACAAGAAATAAATGCTTACTGTTGTTTGCCATTGATATTTTGTGGTTGTTTTGTCACCTGGCATCTTTGTGGCAATAGCTAACTGAGGCCCTCTGAATGGACATGTGATTAGGTTTTGGGCAATGGTATGTAAAGGGAAGTGATATGTTCAACTTTTAATTGGTGACCTTAACAAAAAGGCACATGCCCTCTATTTTCCTTACCCACCTCATGCTGCAGAATCGTGGGTGGGGTGGTGGGAGCCAGAAGCTGCCTGTTGCAGATGCAGAGGCAGGATGGGAAGAGCCTGGGTCCCTGATAACATGGAGTTGAACCATCAGCCAGGACTGCTTACATTCAGACTTTAATGTCAGAGAGAAACAGATTTCTATCTGCCCATTGTTACACAAGGAATGCGGACATCCTAACCCATGTGGGTTTTCTGCCACTAGCAATCAAGAGTCCTAACAGACAAAATGGGTTTGTCACAAGCCCCCCACCATGACCACGAATGGTCTGCTTCTGGCTCTGCTGTGGGTCCTGCCCACTTTGCTGTTGAACAGTGCTCGCAGTCTGCCCCATATCATTACTGCTCCTGTCACAAGGGCCCCCTTTCCTGTCCACAGCTAGCTGTGTGGGTGTATCTGGCTTCGTGGAAGGACTGGCTGTAACTGGACACTTTACGTGTTTGACCTATATTTTAAAGAACAAAAAAATTAGAATGGTTAGGCACATTTATCACCCTGTAAGTTAGAGGTGCAAAGACAATGTAGCTCGCTTTCTATAGTTTAATCTGTATCATGAGCCCCCCCACCCTTCTGGGAGGGAAGGGGAAATTTAGTCTTGCCAATTAATGATACATCAGACTATTTTGAACAGTGTCCTTGTGGGTAACATGGTCTCTCTTAGTTAAATGTTGTTTTTTAGGTCTCCTTCCCTTCCCCCGTCATCTTGCCAAGATGGTCTCTGAGATTGATGGGCTCCAAGATGGGCTCATGTGACCTCATGGAAGAAGGAAAAGTCTGTCTTGGATCTCTGTGAGCAGGTTCTTCTATTGACCTCTGGCCTGCCATGGAGCTCTTGGCCTGGTCTGATTCCTGAGTTCCTATGTGTCGCCTGTTGAGATGCCATGGGCCTGGTCTGACCTTTGGAATATGATGTCAGCACCCAAAACTGAGGTCCATGGTTCCAACCATTTTCTTTCAGTCACAAAGTTCCACCTCTGCAGGCTTTTCATTCCAACTCTCTGTACTGGCCTCTATAATACATCCCCATGCCATTATGGGGCATGGAGAAGTTCTTTTGCCATCTAAGATTTGAAGGCATTAAGTGCTTAGGCAGGGCATTCTGTAGGGCATTTTTATGTAATTCTATGTAAGGGGTCAGTGTAGGGCTTTATTATATTCATGCCCAACTAGACACTCAGTAGGGGTGCGGGGAGAGGGAGAAAGCCTGGGGAGGTGGAACTAACAGGTTAGCATTTACCCATCCAGGTTACCCCAAAAGACCATTTGAACCAGAAGAATCTGATAATGATAGGATATATTTTCTGCCTGCTGGATGGGGTTGTCAGAGCTTAGATTCTACTCTAAGGTCATAGGTATCTCTTCCTCTGCCATGTTTCACTGCCATTCATCAGGGAAACAAAGGGGTCCAGGCCCTTTTGATCATGGAAGATGCTCTTCTCTTTAGAGCTCACAGCTGGCATATAGAGAATAGTTCATTAATATTTGGTCCTTGTATTTGATACAGACTAACGGGCACTCCCCATTTCTTGGTGACCTAAAGTTTTCAACTCAATGCCCACACAGGCAAAGGCCTCTCTAATTTTGGAGGACCCCAAGTCTTACTTGTTCAGGTTGGGTACTGTAGGCAAACAAGTCTTCACTGCCCACTAGGAATCAAGGAGAAAGCTTTTGCAATGAGAAATTAGGCGGTGTTATAGGCAAGTAATGATGCAGCAGTGGTATGGTATGAATGACATCATGCAGATGTCTGTTTTTCCTGTTTTTCCTGAGTAAGCAGACCTGAGTCAAACCATACAGCACAGTTGCTCAACCTCTGTCTCTGTAATGCGTTCTTACTCTTTTCCCATAAACCAATAAATAGCAGCTATCGCTTATTCAACACTTAAAATAAGCCAGGTACTGTGCTAATAAGCACTTCCAGGAATTTCTGGAGTCCCATTTACTTTTAAAACCTTTTTTCCTCATTTGTAAAACTGGCATAAAAACTCACGGGGCTATTGTACTCATTAAACGAGGTATTTATATATCCCTCAGTGCATTGCCTGGCACATTATAAGCACTTACATCTAATTGTTACTTTGAAGATTTTATTGGGCTTTTTATCTGGACTTGTATTATGAAAATAGATATCATATTTCATGCTGTCTGAATCTATTCAGTTCCTGAGTTTAGAGAGTGGGGGATACCAAGTTATCAGAAGATAAATGCAAATATTCAGTCCTTGGGTTTAGTATTCAGTTCTGCAGTTTTGAATCTTTTTGTAAATTACAGCTGGCTCTTAGAGGTTCTGATACTCCTGACAAAGCTTGAGAATTAACTGGTGTATACATTTTTGCAAATTTTTCTTAAAAGGGGAGAAAAGCAGCTCTTCATACATTTCCAGATTGTTACTGTGCTGACAAGGCTTAAGGTGGGCAAAAACCAAAAACCCGAGAAGAGTGCTTTATTTCCTTTCTAGGCATAGGATATCCCCACTCCTCACCAGGGACCCGCAGCCTAGCTCGAAATATAGAATATTCACAAAAAGAGAAGACTATGGGTGCATGGCAGCACAAGTTAAGTGCCCAGAAAAGGTCTGGGTGAGGTGGTAAGTGTACACAACTGCCCTCAGGGCTGGAACAATCTTAGAAAAAACATTCAAGGAGGCGAGGGCAGAGAGGGGAGGATGGGCCATCAGCTGAAACTGGCTGAGCAGGTAAGACCTGGACAGGTGGAGCAGAAGACACATGGCATTTCTGGAAGGAAGAACAGCCTGAGCACAGGGGCCGAGGGAGGCACAGCAAGGCCAGATGGGAGTGGAGCGTATTGGAAGTTCCTTCAGTGTGAAAGAGGGAAAGGGTTGGGGTGTGGCTGCAAACACTAGTACTACCTGAAAGGTAAACAACCAAACTTTAAATTCTTAAATACACTTAGAAAGAGCACATACACATACATGAATAGTTGAGCATTTGTGTCCTCTCACCCAGGTTTAGAAATAAAATATTTTGTGTATCTTTTAAGTCCTCCGTATGTCCTATCCTGGCTGCAGTCCCCTCCTTCCCCCTACAGCTAATCACTAACTTGAATATCTTTGTTTCCTTGCTCTTCTTAAGTATACAATACGTCACAACTTATTCGTGTGCTTTCTTTGATCTTTTTTTGTGAATGCAATCATACTCAATGTAGTCCTCTGTGACTTTGTTTCTATCAGCATTGTTTTGAGATCATCTAAGTTATTTTACATAGCTTTAGTACATTTCTGCTGCTGTACAATATCCATGGTGTGAATATTTTTACTTTCTATTTAAGTGATCTCCTTTAGTTATTTTTTAGCCATTACAAAACACGTTGATGTAAGTATTCTAGTATATATTACTTGGAATATATGTACAAAAGTTTATGAGAGGTGTAGATTTAGGAATGGAATTGTCGGGCTTCAGGGTAATATCAAATTGTTCTCCAAAGACATTGCATCAATTTACATTCCAACTAGCAGAGGATGGGAGTTTCTATTGTTCCTCATCGAGGTCAACAAGTATTCTCTGGCTTTTTAATTTTTGCCTATTGGTGGGGGGTCAAATTGTATCTTATTTCAGTTTTAATTTTCATTTTGATTAATGCAGTTGAGATTTGTTTATGGACCTCTACAATACCTTGTAGAATGAATCTTAGTGAATTGCTTTAAAGAACTTAAATTACATTGTGTTATACAGAATTTCTTTTTATAAAGAGTTCAAACAATACACAGAAACAAATGTGCATTGCACTTCTGTGTGCCTCCCCGAATGTATTAAATATGTTTATACACATGTAGAAATCTAATTTATTTTACAACTTGTTTATCTTAATTATGGATCATTCTATTCTAGCATGTACAGATCTACTTTGTTCTTACTGTTGTATAACATTTCATAGTACAGATGAACCATAAATTTACTAGTTCCCCCTTTTCAATTAAGTAATTTCTTTGAACAAGTAATATTTGGGTTTACAACATCCAAAATGTACAGAAGGGTATATCCCTCCTATTCCTTTTCCTCAACAGGTCATTGATGCATTGTTTTCTTCCTGAGCAAACGAAGACATTTCTCAGTTTCCTTGACTTAGGTTGGAGTCAGACACCTGGGTCTTACTAACACAACCTGGGAAGAGGTAACAGACACAACATCCAGTCCACTTTTGTGTTGAGTGCTGGGCTGAAGGCAGAGGCTACAGTGGAAAACTTCAAGGAGGCCCCAGAAGATAGTGGTGTTTCACAATGGAAAAAGTGAAAGTCTCTGTTCCTCTGCTTGAAGAAGAGAGACCATGGATCGCTATGTTGGACTTTATATGTGTGAGAAATGAGCTTTTGGGTTAAACCATCCAGATTTTTAGGTTTTACGGTTAGCATTAATTACACTAACATACAATGTTTCTAATGTATCCTGAGATGTTCTGCATAATGTACACATGCAGTGACTACTCCTCTATCAATGGACACATAGGATGTTTCTAAATTGTCTCTATTACAATAATGCCGTGATACACATTCTAATGAATTAGGTTTCAGACATATTATACCTTTAAAAGTGTCTGGAATGTTGCAGGCACCTAGGAACCTGCTCCACCTCCGTTAATTATTTCCCATCTTTTGCTCAGTTCAGCTTGAGTTCATCCGGTTGGCATGGTGCCAGCCTGGGAGACCCTGAAGCTCCTCTCTGGTTCAGAAGGCAGCTTGAGGCTGAGACTCTACTTTCTGCAGGGACTGATTTTTTTTTTCTTCTTACAATAGCCTTTATACTTATATATTTTTTGCAGGCCCTGAATGCCTGTCACCTTGAACATTCACTTCCTGGGTTTGCCAAGCTGTCAGTTTCTCACCAGGCTCTAGACTCCCAGCTTGTGCATGTCTCCTCTCCTCTCACCCTCCGTCTATTCAATCAACACCATGTTGGATATGTGCCTCTGCAGGTCACTCTTCCAGGCACTAAGCAGAAAGCATACCTATGTGAGGTTTGGTTGTTATCCTCTCTCATAACAAGGGATGACATCACATTGCATGTGACGTGTGATAAGGGAGGGATGGGAAGGAACAGATTCTAGCAGTCTATAACTGGTCCTGGTACTGACATGAGAAACTGCTGAGAAAATCAATTCAGGACAGAGATATAAAACTGTGCTTTTAAAAAAATATTCAGCTTTCTCACATGGCAAACACATTAATTTTTAGACTTCAAAAAGTTTCTTTCATCAAAGAACACTTGAGTTATTACAGCTATAACTGCCCACTTCAAGACATCATTAGTCTTGAAATAAGCCTTTTCCCCTCTATCCTTCAGGTGCTAAAAGCAAAGCAGGATGCAGGGAAGTTGTTTAAGGGCAACAGAGTATGCAGAGGAAGCCTGAATATATTTTCACTCCTGGTTTCTCAGTCCAGTCAGTGAGTCTGAACTTTTGGATTCACACACAGTAGTAGATGTTATCTATACGGGGCTCATATCTTTTGGGCCTACTTGGGAGTTTGCTTTCAGAGAGTTCTAGTGGGTGAGAAGGACTGCCCGTGTTTCCCTGAGTGCACTCTTTGAGTGTGTTTTCCAAGCACTGAGCTGGGTAGGGGTGCCGGGAGTGTTAACACCCTAAAGAGGTAAAGAGTTGGTGAGTTAAGACCTTAGCCTCTTTGCTTAGTGAGACAATTCTGAAGCATGTTTCACAGTTTTCCAGATGTTTCACAGCAGGACTAAGCCCAGTTGCCCACATAGTGACGCCTCATTAATACACCCTTAATGTCTACCCTTCTTTTCCTGCCTTCTTCTCTACTCTTTCAGAGTGCCTTTTGGAGTCACCTCCTAAACCAACAATCTGCACCCAAATCCTGGTCTCAGAGACTATTTTGGTGGGGACCCAAACTAAGATAGGGATTCCTTAGAAAGTGTGAGGAAATGGGCAACCCCTTCGGGTCCCCTCCCACTGTGGGAGATTTTCTGTCCTCTCAATAAATCCCGCTTTAAAAAAAAAAAAGAGTGAGGAAAAACAAGATCTTTCTTCCCAGGAATATGCCATACTCTCAAGAAACCTAGGTAGAATTTGGTGAAATTTTGATATTAGGGTTAGAGTTCCAGAATCGTCTACCTTCCATTTTCCCCATCCCCTAAAGATTACTGAGAAGGCCATATACAAGGACCAGCAGCATAATAGGAATAAAAGTACTACTTCATTAAAAGCTTCTAAAGCGCCTCAAACACTGCTGTACTGTTAAAAATACAGTTGACCCTTAAACAACGTAGGGGTTAGAGGCAATGACCCCTCACATGGTCAAGAATCCACATATAACTTCTGATTTCCCCAAAACTTAATTACTAATAGCCTACTGTTGGCTGGCAGTCTACTGATAACATAAACAGCTGATTAACATATATTTTGTATACTACACATGTTATATATTATATTCTTACAATAAAGTAAGCTAGAGAAAACTAAGAAAATCTTAAGAGAAAATATACTGTTCATTAGGTGGAAGCAGAGACTCATAAAGGTCTTCATTCTCATGGCCTTCACAATGAGTAGGCTGAAGAGGAGGAACAAGAGGGATTGGTTGGCCTTGCTGTCTCAAGGGTGGCAGAGACAGAAGAAAATTCGTGTATAAGTAGACTCTGCAGCTCAAACCTGAGTTTATCAAGGATCAACCATATTCTTCACATGGCTGGCTCCCTAACTCTTTTTAAAATTTTTGTTTATTATTTATTTATTTGAGTTGGAGTCTCACTCTGTTGCCCAGACTGGAGTGCAGTGGCATGTTCCCGGCCACCGCAGCCTTGACCTGCTGGGCTCCAGTGATCCTTCTGCCTCAGCTTTCCAAGTGGCCGGAACTACAGGCACACGCTACCACACCTGGCTAGTTTTTTTGATTTATTGTAGAGATGAGGTCTCGCCAAGTTGCTGGGGTGGGTCTCGAATCCACGGGCTCAGGCAACCCACTCGCCTCAGCCTCCCAAAGTGCTGAGATCACAGGCTGAGCCACTGAGCCCGGCCTCTTCTTGTTTTTAAAGTAGGGGTTTCACTGTCACCCAGGCTGGAGTGCAGTGACATGATCACAGCTCACCACAGCTTCAGACTCCTGGGCTCAAGTGATCCTTCTCTCAGCCTCCCCAGTAGCTAGGTCTTCAGGCCTGCGTCACCATGTCCAGCTAATTTTTTGATTTTTTTTTTTTGTAGAGACGAGGTCTCACTATGCTGCCTGGGCTGGTCTGGAACTCCTGGGTTCAAGCACTCCTCCTGCCTCAGCCTCCTAAAGTGCTAGCCACCACGCCCAGCCTCCCTAACTATTCTCTATCACAGTATACTTGCATTTCCCTACACAATTTGCTTAGACGCTTACTGCTCTCTACCAGATCGTATGGCCCATGAAAACAGAAACGAAGTCTTTAGTCACCATGTGTACCCAGTTTTTATGACAAGACTCTCATACAGAAGATAATCCTAGGCTGAGAAAGAGGTTGAGGTTTGGGCTTTTGGGTCCCAAAAGTCATCAGTTCCTTGTTCACCAAAATCACAGGATCATAACCTCTATTAGGCCACATGAAAAAGGAAACAGAAGAAAAAAAAAAAAAGCAGCTCTGCAGAGTAGGTTCTGGCTCAACTAACCCATCAAGCTCTGTGTGTGGAAGGGCTAGAAGAGAATCCATTAACGAATGCATAATGGCCCTGTCCAACAAGAATGCGGGCCAATGAACATCTTGAATTTTCAGATTAGTAGCTCCTTTGCATTGGGGAAGGAGAAGGAAGAAGGAAGGGTGCCAATCTCTTCCCGAAGTAAATACTATTATGTAAACAACTTCAAGGAAATTAAAAAAAAATCTGAAGTCTGCCTATGATTCACACAGCCCAACAACCCCAGGTTAAGAATTTTGGGTTACGGTCGTCTCTATTGGTATAAACTTTTAGTCTAATCCTGATGATCAGATTTAGCTCCTCTCCTCCCTGCAAATAGAAAAAGGCAGCACATGCAGCCAATAAAGCGTCAGTAGTAATGGCCGAAACCACTTTCTACAGCAAGGCCAGTGCTATGCTTTCGGGAACTGTGGCACCTTTGGCTGTGACTGGAATATTCTATCCTCTTAATTTCCACTTGTCGAAATCGTGTTAACTTTGCAAGGGCTGGCACAAACGCCACCTCCACGAATCGTTCTCCAGTCCTATGCAGCAGGTGGAAACCTGCTTCTAATGGACTGCTTTGATTGCCTGGTGGGCGGACCTCCCACAGAGCTCGGCACAGGGCTTCCTGAGCTGGGCAAGCCCTCGGCGAAGGTCTCCACCGGAACAACTGCCATCGGACAGAAAGGTGTTCACCTGAGAACAGACTCGAGCCTCGCCCTATCCCTGCGGATGCTCTTTTGCCATTTTACCAAGCGTGTTCACTGTCTTCGGCTCATTCATTTCTCCAATGGCCCTACGTGGCCGACCTGAGAAAACTCCAGTTCAGCGCGGGTGACGAAAGGCAAGGCCCGTGAGACGACCCCCAGCCGCGTGGGCCGGATCTCACTTGTTTAACAGCCCAAGCCGCGTCGGGGGAGAAAAACTTGACTTCCCGAGGCCTCCAAGGCAGGTGCTCATTTGAGCTCCAGACCTAAAGCTGAGAACCGACAGCACTCTCTCCCTACCCAGTACGGGAGGGAACCGCGGGAGGCAGCGCAGTGGCGCGACCAGCGCTGCGGAGAGAACGCCCGCAGAGAAAACAAAGTCACGGGACAAGCTTCCCGCCCCACTCCGTCCGGTAGCCCAAAGCCTTTTATCCTAGTTGGCAGCTGTCCACACCCGGGGCCCACCCCGCCCAGCCGCTCCCTCGGGCTTCGCCACACCCTGCGAAACCGTTTGCACGTCTCCAGGGTGTGACGGCTACGCCGTGACGTCACCCCAGAGGAAGCGGTACGGCAAGCAGGCCACTGGGGCACTTAAAGGACTGGAGGTCTATCGCGGAAAAGCGCGCTGAGAGCCTGGAGGC